>JAVCKT010096026.1:2887-13815 GCA_032273925.1 Rhynchotus rufescens
TCTGAGATTGTACCAGCCCTGCCACCTCTGCTGAGAGGGATATCCCTCTACTGCTGCTGGAAGTGGCCCACTCTCTGCAGCTTCTTGAAGACTTTCCCCACAGAAGCAGTGTACCTGACTACCTGTGAATATCAGCCTCCAGGAAAAGAGTGATAGTTCATCACCTAGAAGAACTATCTAGTCAGATAGAAAAAAGACAGAGTACCATAGAGATGAGGGCTGGAGCTGTATCCACACATGCCTTCCTGCGACAAGCCTCTACCCTGACTTGCAAATGATGCACTTGGCTCTTGGCAAGGGTGTTGTGGAGTCTTAGTCATCACAGGGTCCATCTTGTTAGTGCCAGGTAGTAAGGTGACACAAAAACAACTCACAAGGTGGAAAAAGTATTTAAGGATGGAGTTGAGGAAGAATTCAGGGCCTAGCTCAGTGAGACCCAGGGCCAGGGTGCTTTGCAGCTGTGCTCTAGCTGCAGTGGGGCCATGTGCAAGAGCCTCATTCCAAAAGCATTTCCCAAGAAAATGAGAGGAGAAGCCTTCACTGAGGTTATTCGTGTCTCTCATATCCTTTCCCACAATGGCTCTCACCAGCTGCTGATGTGAATGCAGCCAGAGGAACACAGGCAGGGGAGCACCCTGCACCCTGATAGCAGCTTTCTGGTACATCAAGCAAACAGTACTCTTGTTGCCATCCCAGAAACATTGATTGACTCTATTGGCATGCTTAGTCCTTCAAGAATAGCCCACAGCACTATTTATTTTCCTAAAAAATGATTTGGAATGTATTGGATGTGAGGCAACTGCCTATAAAATCAACCTTAATTCAAGCTCTTATGAGCCAAAAGTCATCTTAACAATTATAAAGTTCTTAAGAATAGAAGAAAAGCCTATTCTGCTCCCAAAAGTCACCTCATCACTGTACCTCCTTCTATAGATATGTACCTCCTCTGTGAAGCCAGAGCTAAGTTCACTCCCATATCTTACAGTTCATGCAGCACTAGAAAATCTCCTCAAAATATTTTTCACAATCAGTTTCTTCCTAGTCTCTCCTGAGATTCCAGTCCAAATTTGCATTGTAAAAGGATTCCTTCAGCTGTCAGAAAGCGCAAATGCAATATAGCAGGTCAGATATACTGTGGCCTTTGGATGTTAATAGGAACATTTAGCAAGACAATGGCCAGAGGTGAGACATAAACCAGGTTTTTCTCCTGCTTGGGAAAGCAATGCATAAGTCAATGTACAAAGAATTTTGACTGGAATTTTAGATCAACTGTAAATATTCAGCCATACTTAATATAACTCTATAATTGGAATAGCTCATTACTGGCTGCTGATAGAGGGTAGATATAAAAGTAGTCAATCACTGTATGGTAACAGTGAAATTTGATTGATATTATGACTACTATGACTGATACTCCTATTTAATTTCAGAGAGTGCTGTGACATACATTTACAAAAGTTAGCATGTATATGATTGTAAGAAAGCTTTTGCAAAGGTCTTTATTTTTTTTTTTTGACAGACTACTCCTAAATTATACTTTCTTGTTTGTTTAGTTTCTGTTTCCAAGTAGATAATAGATGCAAATATAAGCCCAAGGAGGAAGCATTATCACCATACTTTTTTATTTTTTTCCTAAAGAAGTTAATCAACTTATTCATATTACTCCATTTCTCATATTTTCAGGTTTAAAAATAAAGTAAACTTTTGATTGAGTTGGTATTGTGTTATCTCCTGATTATGAAAGATGCAGGAAGAAAGGAGAAAAACATTCCAAACTCCAGCATTATCTGAAGTAAACTATACACTAAATTTCTAATAGATTTTCTATCCAAGGGTCTTAATCTCAGCCTCTTTCTGTGTTAGTCTGAGAAGAACACGATAGAATCTACTTATCACCCTTTTCCCCAGAAGTACAGTAAAGGTAAACAAGAAAGGCAACTTGTCAGGAGACAGACAATTACTTCTGTTTCTAACATAGCAACCAAAAACTGAGAAGAGATTTTTATGTGGAATTTTTGTGTCCAGATTAGAAGAAATTAGCAGGTGTGCTTGACCATTCTGCTATCTAGATTTCATGTTGTTTCCTGTGTCCTTTTGTATCTGAAGGCAAAGTTATTTCATATTCATTTCACAAAGAAAGTCAAGGCAAGGCAAGGCAAGGGAAAGGGGAAAGGGGAAGAAGAGGGGGAAAGGGAGGGGGAAGGGAAGAGGAGGGAAGCGAAGGGGAAGGGAGGGAAGGGGAGGGGAAGGGAAGGGAAGGGAAGGGAAGGGAAGGGAAGGGAAGGAAACACATTGTTCTGTTTTGGTGTTTGTGACTTCATTTCACAAGAGTAACCATGAGAGGAGATGCACAGCTGCATTGTCTCCATCCTAGCAATGAAAGCCCCCTATTTATAGATTATGCTGACAGATAGCCATTTCTGTAGAATGTAATTGTCTGCCTTTGCTGTGTTTGTTCTGCTCTGCAAGCTGATGTAAAAAGGTCAAATCATAGCCCCACATTTTTTTTTTCAGTGATCGTCTCGCTGAATGGAAGTGTGTACTCTCAGGAAGGAGAGAAATTTTCTTTGGCAGACAAAGTAAGAGGTAAAGTCATTAAGCTTTTGCCCAAAGAATGATCTTATATAAAACAAGGAACACATTGACTCATTTTGAAATTGTTCCATCATTTTCTCTGTGCAGATTGTAGCATTCTCCAAAGTATCTTCCTCGCATAAAAGCTTAAATCCTACTGAAAGGTGATGGGATTAGAGTTCATAAATTACTTACCTTTTGAACACTGGAGATTCTATTTAAACAAACATCAAACTCATCCAGTATTACCTTTGTTTCTCCATCTGTATGACATTGCCATACCACTTACATACTCATTCTAAGGACTTGAAAAAGTCCTCACAGCCAGAGGACTGAATTCACAGTGGATCTTTAACTAGTCATTATGGGAAAAGAAAGAAGAATCACAACAGAATCGCATTCTGGTTAATAGTACTTCTGAGATAGATACCTTTGGAAATCAAGAATAAGTCAATAAGTTCACTGTCTTCTTACGACTGCAGTAAGAAACTGTACTTCTGTCTCCAGCATAAGTAACAGCAACTCTACATTTCTTATCTTTTATCAGCAGTTAGATTCAAGTAGGTAAAATAAAAATACATTTTTTTTCGCTCATACTCATCCCCCACAAGAAAGCTTTCCTACTGAATTCATTTAGGTTTTTTGTTTGATTGGTTTGTTTTGTAATAACAGTGGCCTCCTTAGTTTTAGTAAATGACTTAGTCACTAAATATTTCTGTGGAATGTACTGTCAAATTGAGCATACTTGGTGGGATAAGAGAGAAAAATTGGAAAAAAAAACTGTGATGAATAGACAGTGATGAATATGGACGGTTCTTTAAACTATACATCTTGCTTGATATGGATTATGACTGTGTTGTGATAGTGTAACCACAAAGTAAAATGGATGTCAACAGGATAGAAATAGTGATTCTGTGGTGATTTCTCAGTCCAAAACCCCTTACTGATTTCCATTCAGAGTCTCATCTTATGTAAGAGTGCAAAGTCTGGTCTCAGAAGTTTTCTGTGTCAATTCTCAAAATATATGTGGAAAAGTAGATCCATTCTGATTTGGCATATACTAATATAAATCCCTTCATGAAAATGCCCTATTATTCAGGTTTATTATATGCAGTTTAATTTGTTCAAGTTTATGTTTTCAGCTGTTCTCAAGTATTGTGAACCAGAATCTTTTCTATTGCATAATTAACATGCTCATTTCAAAATTTATATATAAATCATGAAATGCTGATAAATGAGATATTTCAAAAAAAATCCCTATCCTAAAAGTGATGTATTGATGGTAATATAAAATAATAATAGAAATTCAAACTATTGTGTTTTAAGAATAGGGGATTTGCTTATGTTTTCAAAGATGCATTGAAGATCAGTACAACATAATAAAAGTAAAATTGACACTTGTCAAACTAAGTGTTGATTTCTTTTTTTGATTTAGATGAAATCCTTTGATACAAATAAGATAGTACAACTGAGAAAAATTCAAAGACGAAAATAGATAATAAATACTTTAAACTATATCATTTTAAAAAGAGCATCAGTACTATTAAATAAAGTGTTTGTATTAAAACAATCATAAGTGCTGAATCTGTTTGCCATAAGCTATTCAAGCACTCATTTTATTTATTTTTGTATATGAGAAATGGGTGTTCTATATGTTCAAAAAAAAAGCCTCTTATTTAAGCAGTTATTAGCCACTTTCTGTGGCTAATTTCATAAAATACTGCTTTTTTAGATCCTAATCCTGCCCTCAATGTAAGGTCTGTAAGGTATGTAAAGTCTGTGAATGCAAAACATGTTTGTGTTCATTCCTGGAAAATACCTGCATAAAACTCCAATATCCTTTTACAAAAGTTTCTAAAGTGATACATCTAAACAACATTTTTTCATATATCAAGTCATTGAAAAACATATAATCTATTAAGAACTCTAAATTGAGAATGGATTTTTAAATGGCTCTGGAACATGTTGGCAGGCCTGTGATGTGAGAGAAGTTTCTAAATGGCTTTGTGGGTGTTTTGCTTCTTTGGGAGCACAGTCTGCCTTAGAATCAATTCGTCTTTTGAGGTAATTTAGGCCTTAGTCTGAACTTATAAAATAGGGTTTTGAAACTAAAATGGCTTTGGACTCCGAGCTGAATTTGAGAGTAGTGTTCCCTTCTGGGGATATTCAAGACATTTTGGACATCTCAGAATGAGCAGTTCCCTAGATAACCTAAAGAATACATTGCAGGTGCAGTGGGATTTATATCACAACCTGCTATCTTGGAAGATAATGTGCCACTCTGCTGCCACTAGGGAGCAGTTCCTTCAATTTGGGGAACTATCTGCCCTGAATTCTCTCCTTCAGTCAGAGTCTTCAGAAAGAAAACAGCTTCTTCTAGTTTTTTGGAAAAAAAAATCTACTTCAAGTGGACAAAGTGCTTAGAGATCTCCTCTCCCCTCTTCTACCCACATCAATGCAGCAGTGATGAGAGCAGTAATCAAGAATGTAAAAGGTCCATGTCTGATTGTCTTCTCCAGCTGCACAAACTCCTATCTCCCTCGGTCCAGTGGGATGTCCTGCCTGTCAGGTACTAGACAGTTTTTGAACTGTGGTAATCTCCAAGCCCTTTGGAAGCTGTTTACTTTCCATGATAGTCAGTGAACTGAAGAGACATAAGAAGCTGGAGGTTAGGTCTGAAGGGAAGTGTTTGGGTCATCCATCTAAACGCTGAGTTTCAGCCGTTCTTTGAGCACTTTTTGTTTACAATACAATATTAATCATTAAATAATTCAGTTATGAAAAAATAAAAAGTTTATTAACTTTAGAATTAGGCATAGGCAGGAGTTCTGAAGAGCTAACCTTATGGTAGAGATGTCTCTGTTTCAGTGAGTCTTGTTATTAAACATTTCTGGAAGCACTTACGTGTGTGCAGCATAGCTTGTGGTATTAATTCCTGAAAATGTTAACTATTTGATCTTACTACAACTCTTTTGGAAAACTTACTTTGCAACTTAACAGCCAGTGCTGCATGATGATTGATAGGAAGATCTATCAACTGCACACAGAATGTCTACTCCCACTAAACAGCTATTAAACTCAACAAAATTCTGCTTATTGATGGTCTTTTATTTATTGTTTGTTTGTTTTGACCTAGGTATCTAGTGATAGTGCTGGCTCATAGTGGTTTAAGCATTCTTAGTAATAGACAAATTGGTCAGTAAAATTGGACGTCTCACATAGTTCAAAGCTGTAACATGAAGTGTATTTGTTATGTTTAGTTGACATTTTTTTGATGTTATGTGCATTGTTTTAAGCAATGTTTTAGATGTTAATCAGAGGAAATAAAAGAAGTGGGAGAGTGATTGTTGCCAGAGACCAAGAGAGACAGGAAATTATGTAACAAACATAACATAACAAACAAAAATTTTACAGACCCTTAAGAAATCAGGAAATCTCTTCTTACATATGCAGAAAAGAAGAGGAACGTGTAGCACTATTCCAAGTTCATCTTTTCCCTTTCCTCCTACAGACAGAAATTATCAGGAAAGTCTTGTATCAATGTCGGGGCAGGCAATATTAGATAGCCATGATTAGTGCCTGGGGAATATCCAATTTCCTGAATTTTTCATTCCACCTCGGGGAAGACTGCTAAAAATATGTAAGAAGAACAATAAAAAGAATAAAAAGAAAAAATAAAAATATAATCTATAGTGACTCCTGATTTAGGCATATTCATATACTTCCCCACTGCTAGAGATAGCATCAGATTCAAGCATCTATTTTAAATCAGACAGAAAGTGTGAGCAACATAATTCTCTTATGAATATCTTAACTATTGTGGTATTAGTAGTCTGAAATTAGGAATCTCCCTTACAGTGCTTCAGAATATGTCCTAACCCCAGTAAATCTGCATGTGAAAGTATTATTTTAAAGTATTTGAAATATTTTCATACATACAAAACCTTTCTTGAAATATTCCTGATGAGCTTCACTGAACTGACATTATGGGAATAGTTAATAACATAAGCTGAGGAGTAGAGAAGAGCATTTGTCTACACATAAATAGGTATCTTAAATCATTCCTACCACAATACAATGTCTAGAGCTAGTAATATGCCTTGACAAGGAAAACTGAAACTTACAGACAAGTTCTACTGTGTTTATACAAGCCTATCACAAAATACCAATGTTTGATGGACTCAACTTAAAGACTAAAAGTATTTCCAGTTGTTCCAGAGGTGAGCTCACCACTGTTGGAGGGCCAACAAGCAGATAACAATCATCACGGCTCTACTGTTCCTTTATCAGTGTTGAAGTGCATTTATTTCCCTCACTTATGTATTGACTTATGCTGTGTACAATCTGACATGAAGAGTCAGTTCTATGTGAACTGCAGTTAGAGATAAAGTCTCTTATATGTTATGTGTTTTTCATGATAGGTTTTCTTTAATACCTATGCCCAAACCATACCCAGTTTATTAACTTCACAAGCTCAGTGACTGAGCAAGTTTCCAACTTAGTTTACTTTTTTGTTTTTGTTGTTGGCCCTCTAAGCAAGAAGCTATTTTGATTCCCTCCTGGCTCAGAAAAATGCAGCATCATCTATTTGAATATTTACACCTATGATTGATATCATCTCGTGCATGTATGTGGCTCATTTGGTTTTAATAAGGGAATAGATTACTCCCATCCTTCTCATCTACTCTTGGAGAAATCCACATCCAAGAACTGCAGCATTTCCTGTCTGTCCAGATCCATTGTATGACTGATGAAAAAATAATAAAATGGTGGCAAAAATCAGTGAAACTTTCAGAAAACTTTCTTTTTCTTCTGCTTTTGAAGGCATTAACTTTGAAATGAAAAAGATATTCCATTTGAAGCAAGCAAGCATGCATGTTCATTTTATCTGATGCATATCTAACATTTTGGTGAGTTTCAAGTACTGGTACTGCTAAAGCTTATGAACAAAACAGGCTGGTACACAGCACAAGAAACTCTAGGGAAAAGCAGATGAGAGTATAATAGAACTATTTCTGTAAGATCTGTGCCCAGTTCTGTTCTGTGAAGAGCAGACCAATAGATCACCAAAGAGGTCACAGAAACAGCATATGCTAAGTGAACAAAAAATTACATCATCAGATTGGAATAGAAAATTGTTAAGAAGTGAAGCAGAGAATGAAGAACAGATCCTAATAAAAAGTTGGGAAAAATAATTTGGCTCAGTCTGGATCATATATTTTCATTTGCTGGAAAAAGGAAATTGTTTAGGGAAAACTAAACTGTTTAAGAGAAAAAACCCATTACCTTTGTCCTATTTTGTCTTAAGGAATTTAGAGGTCCAAAATGTGATATTTAGATATATTTTGAAAGTAAATGATATGTGAAATCCTTAATTGAGCCAGTGTATTTTAGAATGTTCATATTAAGTATTTAGCTTTTTTTCTTTTCTCTTTGAAATAATTTGATGTAACTAAAACCATCTTTTTAGCATATTTCTTTGAGTTTGACTGCTTCTCTTGAAAGGTGTGTCTGTGTGTGCGCATGCACACATGTGTAAATAAGAATGTTTTCCATGAAAACTTGGTCTAATCAGCTAGAAAATATGGTACTTTTTATTTACAGAGTGATTAAGGCATTTTTTCCAGAACATCTTTCAGAATGAAAAGAGAAAAAAATGTATAGGATCTTTCTAGGAACCAATAAACAAACTCAATAAAAAACTCGTGAGAATCCATCAATTATTCAGTGGAATTGTTTCTTTCACATACTTAATACCACTGTCTGTGCTATGAGTGAAATTCAGCCTTAGATAGGTGATCAGCATTAGGTCTGTGCTCCATGTAAATCCCACATCAATTCCTCTAAGTTTTATATATATATTTTATATATATATATATATATGTTCATTATCAACACACCTTCTCCCATCCCACAGCAGATAACGTAGCACAAGCGGGGATAACTGAGTCATTTTCTCATTATAAACTACTTTACAATTCAATGCAAAAAAAGAAAAAAGACCTACATTAATATGTATAAGATTTCTTTAAGTTAAGGAATGTTCCACACAGAAGCTAAATCAATCCATTTCACATATGTACTATTTTCTTACAGAATTATTTCTGCTTTTAGTTTTATTCTTCTGTCTTCTTCTGCATGTTTATAGCATGGCTGAAATCTTGTTGCTGTAGAAAATAATATTGAATATCTTTTAATGTTTTGGATGATGGTACTAAAAGTAATGTAGTCTTTAATTTCTAATGGTTATTATGAATTAAGAAAAAAACATAAACAGAAATAATTCAATTTTCTATGATTAATTGCCTATTCCAAATAAATATGCTTAAGATTCATTTGGAGATTCAAATACATATTATGCATAAGTATATTTATTTCATGTCTGCATCAGTGCATATTCAAGTAAGCTACATTCAACTGTCTTAACATATGTGATGTGGGACATGAATCCATACTTTGCATTTGGTGAAATTAATTTCACATGCATGTCTAACAAGTCATTGCATTATAATTCAAATGTTTACCACACAAGTAGATTTTCTTGCTTTTTTCTTCTTTGTTTTGTTTGTTGTTTTTTTCTAGGAAATATACTTTAACACATGAAATTTTGCAAAGAATCCCGTATGGTTATAATCATATTTCAGTAAAAGGAGAGGAAAATTCTGATATCAAAACTTCAGATGATGGATCTGAAGTTGAATCCTAGATCCTCATGGATTGAGGTTTCAGCCCCAACTTGCCTTTGTTGTGGCAGATCTACTAGGACCAGGAGGATTAGTATGTTTCTGATCATGCCCCTTGAACAGCAGGACTTAGATAATACAGACACTGGTAGAGATGTGACTATTTACTTAACTTCTAATCAGTAAAATGTGAGAAAGATGACGTATACAATACTAGAGGATATGGGTTGCAAAAAAAGTATGACTGAGATACATTCTTTCTGTAGCAAAGCTACCTGAAGTGCAACTGTCCTTCTGTTGCAGCTCTAAAAGACCTTACACAAAATGCAGTTTAAGTTTCCCAGAAACTCATTTTCATTCTCAACATAGGCCTTTCTTAGGCCTTTCTGAATGTATCATGAACATGTGGCTGCTGATACACCACATCTGCTCAAGTAGGCTTCAGTGACCATGAAAGATGTACTATGAAGCCCAGCCTAGATTGGTATGAGGGACAGAAGACATAAACAGAAGGTGACAAATTCTATCATAAGCAGTTACAGACTCTTTTTCATATTCACTTGCCTGATCTAAGAAGTAGTGAGAATATCTCTTTTATTTGACAGGCAGTCCCCAAATCCCACTGCTACTTTCTTAGATAGTAGGTATATTAAAATAGAGCCTACACATTTTCCTTCTAGGAGAAAATAAGCTTTTTCTAATTCATTCTGAGATTTAGTTTTGAAAAGAATCACACTTAAGATGACAGAAACATGCAATCTCATTAACTTTGAAAGTAGAGGTCAATCTGGTGAAGTCGATACTACTAGGGTGTGGATAGTTGAAAGTAGAAAATACTTTCTTTGTCTTACTGTTAAAAAAAAAGAAAAAAAAAAGAAGGAACAAAAGTGTTTATTTGTAACTTCAGTCTATGCAGGTGGCAGAGCTCTGCAGAAGCAGAAATCACTTGAAAATTTTTGCAGCTATGGGTGGATATGTTGATCATGTTGGGCATGATCTCGATAAGTTTGCTCCCAAAAGTACCAATTACTACTTCTGCACATTAACAGAGCCTGTGTATTGGGTATGATGGTTTACATAGAATCAAACTTCATCACAGGTGATTTGGAGTAAACCTGCATCCTACTATCTCGTAGGAACTGCTGTACGATATGAAAAGTATAAATATATTTAATAGAATAGAGGGTGATGGTGCAGTTTTGTATCAATTGTTTGTCTGTTTTTACATTTTCTAGGCATCATTGTTTAATTCTCACTGCAGAACACTGCTGAATTGGGAGTTCTGAGAAACTGTGGAGGTTTTTACATAGGAAACAAAATCTGTGTCACTCTTTTTTCTTTCTTGCTTATGGAGACGCTAAAATGTTATGCAGTACTTGTAACACGTGGCAAAACAATGAATTGCTTGGTATTGTGTGTATATTGATGTCTGTTACCTTTCTTGTTACCTTGTTTATTTCATTTAACATGTGGCTCCGCAGCTGCCGCAGCACGGGAAGACTCGGACACTCAATATGAGTTATCAGCAAGCTTCATTTATTACAGATTCTAGTACGTTTTTATACAGTAAGCTACGCTCGTGCTCCCAACCAATCACAACTCCACACGCTCATCCCTCGTCACTATCCCGCCACTTGTCTCCAGGCTGTATCCAATCATTGGGCTGCAGTA
>JAVCKT010096027.1:0-13812 GCA_032273925.1 Rhynchotus rufescens
TGATCTGGTAAAATCTAATGTTATTTAACATCACAAATATAAATGTATATATAAAATTGCAAACTTTATATTTTTTCTAACCAAAAAAAGACATTCAGCAGTATAGTTACAATCAACACTTTCTAGGAGATTTACTGTAACTCCTCTAATATGCATTTCTAGAATGAGTTATGAAATATTTTCAAAGGAGCCTTTGCAATAATTTTTTGGCTATGTAAGTTTTAATACCTGTTTCCAACTTCAAAAATACCCGAATTATTTTTTTTTTCCATTCCAGAAGAAAAATACTGTCCTTTGATTCACAGAAATCATTGCCATGGGTAATTTTGGTTATAAAAAACATGTTATGTAATTTATTTTTAAGTACTTCTAAAGGTCTACAGCACTGACTCAGAGATAATGGTCAGTTGTATGAAATGACATTTAAAGCAGCTTTTGGAGGACTAGTATGTAAACTTTAACTGTTACTATTTTAAACAATATTTATTCCAGAAAATAAAAGGCATAGTTGGGTAAGAATAAACTACTAACTTTGATAAAGTTAGATTGAGGTATGAAAAATCTTATCCATGGGGCTAGGGAAATATCTATTGGTTTAGGCTGGATGAGTGCTGCATGCAAATATATGGAAAGTCTACATGGAAATAAATTATCTTCCCTCAAACACTTTTTATTCCTCTAATGCACCATGGAAATAAGCTAAGTGTCTGAAAACACACACACGTATCAGTTTGAATTGTTTTTTATTTTAGTTTAGATTTAGCTTCAGTGTGATAAACTTGCAATGTTAAAACTGTGTATTTTAAGCACATGAAAATGAACATAAAAATAGAAGGCTTAATAGAAGACTTAAACAGAAAGATTTAGAAAAAATTGAGAGTAATGAACTGGAGTCTGAAGGATTTTTTCCTCCAGGAAATTCTGTCTTAAACACAGTGGTCCCCTTGAATCAAAAGTGATACTTGTCCCTAATTTCACTGGAATCAGATTTCATCATGCATATGGCTGCTCTAAGGCAAATAGATGGAAATCTGGTTCTCACAAGCATTCAGCTACCATTGACAGAAGTGGAAATTCTTAGAGCTTGAGGTCAGACCCAAGTAAATAGTCCGGTTTAAATTTCAAAAATTCAACTTGAGAATTGGACATGTCTCTAACATCTAAAGTTAACCATTTTTAGAACAAAAACCCAGAGACAATTTCTAAAGGTATTTCCAACATAGTGCTGCATTTGCAACCACAAGAGAAACTTTGTGTTATAGTTTTTGCAGGTTTTGGAGGAACAGTTTGGATCAATTTTAACTTAATAGCCAAGTTGTTGGCTATTGACAGTCAGTCTTCGCACTTATGTTATAATATTCATTATTGTGGATACTGTCTTAGCAGCTGCATTAGTACTTCACACTGCTAATAACATTTAGATGAGTACTTATATGGCTTTTTTTTTTAACTTGGAATCCATAGTTACTATTCCTCGTCAGTACTTTCCCTATTTTTACACCTTGCCAAGTGTTTTAGTGTGGTTGTATTAAAAAAACATTAAGACATTTTGTTTGGGAATAATTTTTCATTGTCTGTTGTTCAGATATACTTTATTTACTTAAAAAAGAAAAGTCAGATGAGCTTAGGTAAAACTCTCAAAGATACTACCTCATGCATTTTATGTTTATTTTTCATATTTATATTTATTTTTATATTTATTTTATATTTATGATGATGACAAAATCTGTGAACTTCTTATTGAAGTATGTTAATGACCCAATTCTGTAATACCTCTGCTTCACAACTCCTATTTCTTGATAATGAGAGCTTTGAAATGCAGATTAATGGCTAGAGTTGACCCCTGTCACTTGACAATGACATCTTTCTTACAATAGTGGAGAACAGTCTTTCCTTTCAATAAATGCTTGAATTCAAGATGGTTATTTAAAAAAATAAGTGCTATATATAGTGTTATTCACTCTGGATAATGTCTGAAGTCAGATGAATTGCCACTAGACTGAAACTCTTTCTTAAATTAGCTATTGGCATGACCTCTTGAAAGGCTGACAAGTTTCATGACAACTTTCACTCTTATGAATATTTATGTATCTATGATGTAGTTTAGTAGTCATAAAGGTAAGGCTGTGGTTCAAAGTCTTTTGCCAAATGCTCTCAACATCTAATAGGGTAATTCTATTCCTATTAAAATCCTGCTGAGGAAAACTTTTGCTCTTAGTTTTGAATGTTGCATAGGTTACAGGAGAAAATTCAAACAGTTTGTTTTTACCATGCTTGCTATAAAACAAGGATTTTGTTTTTCTCTTTAATAATGACTATAGTGGTTCATAAAAAAAAAAAATTTCCTATATACTACCACCCTTTTTTTTTTTTTCTTTTTTTTTTTTTTTCTTTTCCCCTCTCATGGCTGGATTAGGAAGGAGAATAAGAAGTACAAAACTGAGAGACTGAGAGTGTTACTTTCCTCAGGGTCATCTTGGGATTCTTCCTGAGTCAAACATTACATCTTTGTCATTGCATTTAGTAGCCAACGATGGATCTTTCTTAAACACATTTGTTTAATCTCTTTTAAATCCATTTATATTTATGGCAAA
Organism: Rhynchotus rufescens; assembly: GCA_032273925.1. NCBI lineage: Eukaryota > Metazoa > Chordata > Aves > Tinamiformes > Tinamidae > Rhynchotus > Rhynchotus rufescens. The sequence continues at coordinate 2,595 of JAVCKT010096027.1, forward strand.
ATATCCAGAAGCAGTAAGTTCCACAGCCTATTTATACAAATTATGAAAAAGTACTTTCTCTGTTTGCTTTTAATTTAATGCCTCATGAATTCACTGCCACGTGAATAATAGTATTACAAGAAATAATGAACAATTCAACTTTTACTTTCCTTGTCATGCTTTTTTCATTTGTCTCTTCAACTGTCTTCTAGGGTGAAAAGTTATATCTCTTTTTTTTATAAAAGGAGTTTTCCTCTTCCTTTGAGTACCTTGTTACCTTTTGTATCATTCCTTTTCATATCTATTGTATCTTATTTGACCTGGAAAAAAAAAAATAAAAGAACAAAACATGAAGACAGACATGATAATTAAAATAAGTTTGCACCAGAGATCCAAATAATGATATGGTGATAATTCCAGTTTTGTTCTGTATTCTTATCCTAATAATTTCTAGCATTCAATTTTCCTTTTTGACTAATCATTGAGAAAATGATTTCAAGAACCTACGAGTCCAAAATCTCATCTTTCAGAAGTTAATGTTTATTCAGAGTTAATCATTTCTATCTATAGTTGGGTTTGATTTTACCATGTGCATTGTGCATATTCTTGCCTATTAGTTTTAGTTTTGCATTTTGTGACCACTGGGAATAATTTCGTATCATTTGCAGATTTTTCATATCATTGTTCATGATCTTTTTCAGGCCATTTAAGAATATGATGATTCCCTAAAATAGGTTTTTTATGGGACTTTACTGACAATCCTCTCTATATTGTGGAAATTCCTATCACTTGTTACTGCTGCCAGGTATTGATCCACAAAATAAATTTCTCTCTTTTTTGTCTTTCTCCTCAAGACAACTTAATTTCTCTAAAAGCTATCAATATACATTTTTGAAAGGCAAAAATATTGCATTAGATGGGGAATTCTCCTCATGGTTACTGAGTCCTTCAGAAATTTCATACCTCTCAAATTAGAAAGGCATTAATTTTTAAATCTTCTGAATTTTGTTACATTTATCTATTTGATTATGAATGCTCTTATTTAATACAGTATATACCAATATGCCTGACCTGGAATTTGCAGTCACTGTCTTATGATCTTCATTCCTCTTAAAAAATAATAAAAATTATCCTTTTTCCCTTTCCTTTGACAGTAGATGATATAAGTATATATACTGGGTAAAGAAATAAAGAAACTGAAATGTGTAACTGAGGAGTTTAATACTTGATTTGCTTAAGCCCTCTTATGTGAATGCATTAGATCCTGCAGATTTATTTTATACATATTGTGAATGGATTCCAAAATGTCTCCTACTGACACTATCTTATGGAGTAGGTGAAGTAAGCTGAGTAGATTGATTCGAGATATTCCATTTCTTGTAATAATTATTTACCTCCTAGGGAAGGTCCATATCTCTTCCAGATCCAGGTGAAATTGCCTGTTACTGCCTCTCACACCTAAGTGACACAGCCTAGTCTGTATCTGAGTTTTTTTGCTTTATGCATATATAATGCATGTATATTTATGTATGTATATACATGTATATTTAATATAGTTATATTATATATATATGTATGCAATTTTTATATATGTGTTGTATATACTTTATTTTCTGTATATATAGAAAACACTTGAAGAGTGATATAGAGAAAAGGGTCTCATTGACTTGGTTCATATTAATTAACTGGGATTAGGGAAGGTAGGGAGGCAAATGAGAAGTTTTTGGCTTTCATATAGTTCAAAAATTGCTTTTTCTTTTTATTTCTGGACATCTCTCTTGCCAGCATAACAAAAAATCAAAACATCTTGTGCAATTGATTATTTTTAGCATCTGTATTCATAAATACTAAGAAAAACAGGATTTATAAGTATCTAATGACTTGACCTTCCTTTTTCTTTGTCTTTCAACCTTAATGAGCAAAGAGGTTTGAAGGTAGCTGAGAAAGTTATTAATGAACCCTATCACAAAACAGACATGACACTACTGATATTTTTAAGATTTAACCATAGTAGAGAACAAAATCCTTTACAAGGGAATAGCAAAAGCTCTTTCACAGTGTCTTTGTCACAAAGAAACAAAGGTTACCTGTTAAAGAAAATTGGGTTATATGCTCTTTAAGTATAAATATATGACAGGTTCAAATAACTATTTGAAAATTGTCTTCAAATATATTTCCTGGTACAATGCTATAAATTTCTTTTTTGTAACTTAACAAAGCCTCTCAGTGAGAAATTGTAAAAAATTTGAACAAAGCCATTAAGCTATTAACTAGTGTTAAAAATAACCACTGTCTTCAGAGAGTTCTTTGCTGCTTGCAGCTACAGATGGAACGTGCTATTTCTTAAGGAACACAAGAGCTAGTGGTCATTATATGAAACAGTGTTGACATAGAAATAAATTGAAATCACTATTAATCAGAACATTTATTTAGAACTAGTGGCTCCATTATGCGAGAGGAGTTCCACTTGTTTTCTTGCTCATGTTTCACACATTTTTTTTTTGTCTTCAAGATTAGGATTATGGCCACATCTAGAGAGAAAAGACTCTGCAAATTTAAAGTATCCTTCTTATTTCCTCAGGAGTAGCTCCTACTGTCCTATTGTGCTCAAAACACAGAAAGCTGTGTGGAAACTCTGCTGTTTTTCAGGAAAATTCCTATAATTTTAAATATAATAGGTAAATAGAGTAGTAGGCACAATGCCTAATTGTTCAGACTACATATTGCCTTTTTCTCTGAAAGTAAAATAAATAGAATTTCAAGATGTTTTAAAAGAAGGAATCTCAAGCAGATGCAGAGTAATGAGTTTTTGTTTCTAATATTTTTGTAGTTAGTAGTGCCTCATGCCTGGTATAAAATCTTACTAGTATTTTCCTCTTCAAAGTCAACTCATCATATACAAAGGAAGTATTTTTAAGAAAACAATAGCTGGTAAATCTATGAAGATACTCACAGACATCACCATCTTTCCTTAAAGATTTTAGTGGTAGAGTATATGAGACTAGCTTAAGAGTGACATAAGTATAGCTATACTTTTAATCCACTAGTCTGAATAGGTACACCTCTTCAACACTTTTTTAACTGAGGTTTAATAAGGCATGCACAAGTTAATGGTTCACAATACAGAGATCATAAAAGTCAAGTAGGTTTCATCAAGCATTAAGTTTTCTTACGTGTTTTTTCAGTCCATAAATATACTCTTGAAAATCAAGTATAAATCAAAGGTGACTTTTTCCTTCCATTTTATGATCTCCGTTGCCTCAGCATTGCTGCTCTTAATTTTTTGTGGACTTCCTTGCCAAACTATAAATGAATAAGGCCTCTACCTCTGACCACATCACTACTGAACTGAGTATGTATAAAACACAAAGGTACTCTCAGGTTTATCCTAGAAGATGAGGTTATTTAGCTGAACTTCTCATTTCCATTCTTCAAAGAACCCCATATATGAGCCTGTAAGCTACTGAGCCTGTAAGTCTGTGAAATCCTCCCCTTCATATACATAAAGTGATAGTTTCGTGCATCAAGGTCAGCAAGCTGTTTTGGTTCTTAAAGACCTACTGATAAGGGTGTCATAGTCTCTCTCCTCATACTGTTCTGTCTTTGACAAATGCCTACGCTGCAACTGTACCTGATCCTACTGACTGTCTCACAGCGGTCCTTCTAAATGAGCTTTTTTCCTGCAACTTCTTTTTTGTAGACTTCTTGCTATAAGAGTATGTCCTGTAGGTTTTAAGCTCTGTTTTATGAAGAATATAGGGAAAAAGAATTATAGAGAAAATCAGTCCTCAGTTGTCATTCCTTCCTGAAGTTATGTGTGTCATCCAAGTGTCTGATGGTGCTCATTGATGATGCAGATTTATGTCGATCATCCAGCCCACCTTCCATGCACAAAGTAAAAACACAATTCTGGATGACATTCCAAGAAGTATCTCATCTCAGAGCCAAAAAAATGTGTATGAAATCTAGTGCCAGAACAATCTCCAGGAATGTACCATTTCTGTTGCCTCCCATTAGGTAACCAGAGCTTCAGAAATGTTCTCTCTGTCTTCCTTAAGTAATTCACCCAACAGTCCTCCTCCCCCATAGAAGTGGATCATCCAAAAGCAGATTCACATGTACTCTCCTTCCTTCCTTCCTTCCTTCCTTCCTTCCTTCCTTCCTTCCTTCCTTCCTTCCTTCCGTCCTTCCGTCCTTCCTTCCTTCCTTCCTTCCTTCCTTCCGTCCTTCCTTCCTTCCTGTAAACCCAGATATTTCTTCATTAAACAGAGGGGAACTGTGAACTAGGAGCTGCCAACTAGGTGGATGAAACTCCAACCTGAGTATGACAGCTTTTACCATTACTGCTGCCCACTGGGCTGAGCAGCAAACCAAGTTGTCATAGCCAGTATTTTCCCTTGGAAAAGGTTGTGGCAACAGCTGCTACTGCTGCCTCTTGCTTCTGGGAACCTGATAAAGCACTATGAATTCCTCATGTGATCTTAAACCCATAAGCAGTAAAACAATAACTCTTTTGTTAATAGTACAGCAGCATCAGAACAACAAAATATCAACATCTGAAAATGCTGCTCCTGAGTCTCTTGACTTCCAAATGAAGGCTTGCATTTTAATGTACATATGGGTGAGTGAAAATAGAATAAATATTTTCATATATTGAATTTTAGCCCACCTATGACAAACACTGGAGCACCTTGAAGGAAAGAGTGGGTAGAAAGAAAAGGAAAAAAGAGGTTAACTATACAATACAATTAAAGGAACAACAAGTCTTTTAAATCTGGCAGGTTCACATTGTATGTCATATCACTCAGTATTGCAGTGTATAGCCAACATACTCTGGATGGATGGAAACAGCATTCAATTCCAGGTGCCAAGTCTGCTAGGATAGACTAGCACTTTAATACATTTACTGAAATGAATTTAGCTAAAATAAAGGACAGTGCTGGCAAAAGGTTTACAACCTTCTTCTAAAGCTTACTGAATTAATACTTGGCTACATACTTGTTCCTCATCCATCAAGAAAAGAAGGGATTGTAAGATATAGCTTGGACTGGAACATTATTAAAGGATAGCTAAATGTGCCTCAAAAGAACATGCTTCTTACATCTATAATAGCAGGGATATAATCAGTCTTACTAGATATTTTCATATCCATTTTTTTCCCTAAACGTAACCATCAATAGTGCACAACATATTTGAATTGCCTGGGTCATTGTAACTACTTCACATGCTCAGGAGACTCAGCAGAAACAAGGACTGACTTTTCTCAGATCAGGAAGGAAGAAATGGTGAGGACAAATCACTTGAAACAACCCTGAAGGATAGATAGAGTCGTGAGTACCCTGACTGCCACTTAGGCTGCATGCAAGTCCATGGTGCCTCAACACAGCAGCACTCTTAAAGAATATGGTTATCCTGCCTGAACAACTCTCTGATTGTCAGAGAATGTCAGAACTGGCATATAATACCAGGAACAAATAAAACTCAATTTATCATTCTTACTTTCTGCAAAAATCAAGAATTTCAGGTTATTATGATTTGTTCCATAAATAAACAAGAATGGTATTGTAAGAATCATTGTAGGTTGTGTGCATGGCTTCTGATGCCATACCCAACTCTTATTCTGAATCCAGATCTGGTTTTGCAGTGTATATGTCTATATGTCAATGATGGGCTTAATTTAATCACCTAAATATAAATATCTGGAGCCACCTCCAAACACTGAGATGTCATAGGACATTGCAGACTTCAATATAGGGCTAGTGATGTGACATGGAAACTATAGGAGATTGTGTCCTTCTGGACCAACAGCTAGTTGTCAGGCAGGATACTCAAAGGCAAAGCAATAAACAGATATCTTTAGAAAACTGCTTTGAGTCCATTGAAGTTTTCAGAGCTACTTAACTTACAAAATCTGTTTATTTCAGGATGAGCTGAAAAATTCTCCAAGGACTAGACTAACTAGACTTCCACGGAATATGAGGAACTTGGAAACCTATCTCACTTCTCAAGACATGCTTTATATCAACTAAATCTAAGTGCCTGAAGCTAGGATTAAGCCTAGAGCCACATTCTACCCTTTGGTGCTGAAATCAATTAGCTTTGACAACTATTTAGACCATTCAGAGGGGAATAGAGAAAGAAAAGGAGTGAAAAAAAAAAAAAAAAGATTGGAGGTTAGGAGGCAAGACAGGAAAGACCAAAAGAATTTACTCACTCTTTAGGAGAGTGAGTTGCACAATGATTAATGATCTTCAAAAGGTTTATGCAGAGAGGTAAAGTTGTAAATTTTCCCCATATTCACTGAAAATAAAAGGATGAATTGCAGCTCAGATACTGAAAGAGGAATTTCTGATCATAAGGAGAGTGAAGTGCTGATGTACACTGCCTGGGGAAGTAGCAATCTCGCAATCTCTCGTGTTTTTAAAGAACAGGTTACACAAACATTTTTCAGGAGCCATATTCAGGTAATTGAAAATACAAGCTGGACTGTGTGACCTTTCAGCCTCTCAGCACCTTATTTTTACCACTAGCTCGTCTGTTCTAGTATTCATCTTGAAGTACTTTATGCTGAATAGGAAGCATCAATAAAATATCTGCTTTAATTTAAATTATACTTCTTTTAGTGAGGGAAAGCAGTTCACGTTCAAGATCAGACAGCAACAATACTAAAATATCAAGGCAGTCACGAGGTACTGAAAGAAATTTCTGAGATAACCTCTCTATCAGAAGACTTTTTTAACTGGAAGAGGAAAAATATAGCTATAAGCATGAAGTATCTGTAAGTATCACATGCTTTATTTATATACTTAAAGCTCTAATACTTTCTTCTAACAAAAAGAAACACTCGTAGCATGTTGGAAAGCAATATGAATTAGGGAAGCACACATCTGATCTTATTTTACATCTGCTGCTGTCACAATCACTGCTCTTAACTCTCAACAGCTCCCACTCCTTCTCTGTGGCTGCAGGGCAGCACTGGTGAGGGCTCCAACCCTCATCACCTAGATAATGAACAGGAGCAAAGGGCCATTATTCCCTCATATCAACCCACAGGCAAAACTGAAGCAAAAGTTGAGTCCTTGACAGAGGGTAAATCATATATGAGTTGCCTGTAGCCATCTAAGCAGGGAGGGGTGCTGTTGTCATCATGCTTGCAATGCAGGGACTGGTATAAAATTTTATATACCAAGCTTGCTGCTATGTCTTCTTTTATGTAAAAATGATTCAAGTCAAGATTAGGCTACAGATTGTATTTTGCCCTGGGTGGAAATTAGCACAAAGCTTTACAAAGGCTGTAATTTTGAGCAAAGTAACTCTGCTATGTAGATGCAGTGCATATATGCAGTGCTCTGTCTATATGTCATATGTCCATATGCCACAGCTCTACCCAGTCTAGAGATAGGAATGTTAAATCAAAATGATTTGCAAAACATTTCCTTTCCTTCTGGAAAAGATATTGAATAACAAAGTAGGCAAGACATTGCAAGCCCTTGACTGACCTCTCTTTAGGTCATTGATTCTTTCAAAATCCCCTATGGTTTGAGTTACTAAAAAAAAGAAAAAAAAAAACCCTAACCTTCTAAGTGTTGGTACTTCTCAGTCAAGGCAGTTTGTATTCTTATTGCAATTGTTGGTTGCAATTCTGGAGGCAGAATTCATTGCTTCTTTTAACATGGAGACCTCCTCTAAAAACTAGGAAAAGAAAGTGGAAAATTTACAGATCACACTGTAAGCAGTTTCTATGTTAAGAGAAGAAAGAGTGGGTAGAGGCGAGAGGAGACATTGACATCAGCTGAGGGTAAAAAGGGAGGGATGGCAGAGGAGAAAGATAATAAGACCACAAATGAGAAGTGACTGGAAAGTAAGTGAGAGCAGTTCTGAGAGCAAATAGGCAATTAACTATCAATCTCCAAGTGCTGCTGGCCTGTGCTTACAGTTTCTTGGAACAAGCTTACGTGCAGCCAGGCAGAAGATATTGAGCTCTGAGCTCAAGGAATATCCAGGCTGCAAGGAGCCAAAAGGTTTTCCAGCTCATGGATGCGCGTGGGGTAGAAACAAAGGGACTCAGGCTGACTGCTGCACCAAGGGCTGACTAATGCTTGCAGTTCTTTAGGCTGGTACAGGCAGGGGGATAAAGGGCCAGAACAGCTTAGCTTTTAGCGTAGAACTGTAACCAACACTGTAAGAAAGATGCTAGTTAGTAGCGCCTCCCCTTTTTTATGTTTTATGCTGCTCAGAAATGTCATTGAGAGAGAAAATCTAAAGTTCTTTTCAGAAGTGAGCGTGGCTCGGGTCCCTGGATACTTTAGCCACTAGCCTCAGGCAGGGAATCCTATGCTGTGCAAAGCAGGCATCTGCTGGAACAGATATCCAAATCCACTAGATCTCAAAATCATCTCAGCAGCAGTGGCAGATGAGAGGAAAGCTTCAGTTTCCAAGCCAAGCTATATTATTTGGCTGATTGCTGGGTCTCCAAGTTAAAAATGAACTGCTAACACTATTGACAGCAGGAAGAGCTGGGTGCCGAAGGGTTTTGGTTAGTGAATGCTAAGTAAGGAGCTGACAGTTGTTTCAGTTCATTTTAAATAAAATTAGCACACTTTATTTGCTCAGGTTATTACATCATCTACTTATGTGGAAAAGTTAGTCATTTAAAAAAAGAACTATGCATGACTGTCATTGGTCAGCAGAAAGAAAGGAAGTGTAGGACTTGCATGTAGTCTCCCATCCAGAGAAGGTCTGCAGCTGCCTTGCTAGAGCTTCCCTTTCAGAAGAGGAACTAACTTCAAGGAGCGAACGACCCCTTCACAGATCCCTTTGCAGAGATCTCTTCTCTGCAAAGACTGTCAAACAGCAGCAGCAGGACTAAATGGAAAAAAGCCCTTCTTTTTAATGCAGGTATATGTGGACTCACCTAGAGCTCAGGGAAGGGAAAGTGGGGACCAGTGCCCACTTAGTCACCCCACCCCAGTGTGGATGCAGAGTGCACCATCTCATACAAAGAACATAAGGGTGTTTGATTCCCCAAAACCTCACATTCAGCTCATGCAAATGCAAAACCCATACAAAATCTATCTTGATAAGTAGATGTGTTTACATTGTGGAATTCCCAATTATTCTTGATAGGTCTCTTACTGACCTCTTGCTAAGTGTCTGCTGAGACATTTACTTATGAGTCACAATAAACCTGACAAGACAGCTAACCAAGTGATTGTGCGGGAATGTGACTATATTTTGTTGGAATGTGACTATATTTTTGTTTTGCATGTTATTTGAAAATGCAGTGCACAATACAGGGCTTTTTTTTTTTTTGGCCTTACTTTCATATTGTTTCTCTCTCCTGTTACTGATTCTTCCTGCCTCAATCAGAAATACAGGCAAGCTTCTTCTGAATCTTATTTTCCAAATGTTTCTTTGGAGAAAGAACATTAAATAGCCAAGAAACCTTAGTCTAAGAAATAGTATTTCTGCCACATTGTATAATGTTGTATGATTTATTTCATTGAAATTATTAAATTGAGAGTGAGAAATGATTCTTTCCTAAGTAAGAAATCATTGAAGATCTAGGATTTTCCTGAGAAGAGGACTGTCTAGTTTACTTAGACTTATTCACAGACTGTGCTGAACAGTACCTCATTTACTTCCAGAGCTTTTGCCTGGAGAGTGTAATGTTATGATTATTTCTCAATTTCTCCATATGATTAATGCTATATATTCAATTTTGGGGGAGTTTACTTAACTGTTTAGAAGTTATCTATCAGTCTGAAAGAAGAAATTAAATGGGGAAATAAATTTGATGTCAATTGATAGATATGACTAGTTCCATTAAGTTCTGCATTTGTAGGTGTTACCAGTTTCTGTTGTATTGTCGGCATAGCTACATGCCAACATAGCTACAATGAGCTAAGGACACTTGTAAGATAAGGTTTCTATATAGAAGAAATAGCTTGTTTATGTTCTAATTTATCACTTAGAAGTGTTGAATTGTTTATTGATCAGAGTGCTATAAGCCCTTCCTATGCTCACAGAAAATATCCAGTGAGACTCAAGAAGTCAATTACTAAAGATTCAAAGCTAGACTTTAATTCAGGGAGTTAGGAACAGAAATTACAGAGCTGATGAAAAAAGAAAGAGGAGGTGAAGCAATCAAGTGGATGGAGAATGCTAAGTGCTAAGCCACGCTTCACTCTCTTCGAAAGGTCCTGGAGAATGGGGAAGGTGCCTGAGGACTGGAAGAAAGCCATTGTCACACTGGTCTTCAAAACTGGCAGGAAGGAGCACCCAGGCAACTACAGGCCAGCCAGCCTCATCTCCATCCTTGGAATGAATGGAATAGCTCATCCTGGCTGTTGTCTCCAAGAGAGACAGGACTAACCTGATAGCCTTCTATGATGGGATGAGTAGCTGCATAGATGAAGTGGTGGATGTCATCTACCTGGACCTGAGCAAGGCTTTGAATGCTGTCTCTCACCGCATCCTCCTGGGCAAGGTCCAAAAGTGTGGGTTAGATGAGCGGACAGTGAGGAGGACTGAGACCTGGCTGGAGGGCAGAGCTGAGAGAGTGATGATCAGTGGCACTGAGTCCATTTGGAGGTTAGTGGTGTCCCCCAGGGGTCAGTCCTTGATCCAGTCCTGTTTCAATTTATTCATCAGTGACCTGGATGAAGGGGCAGAGTATTCCCTCAGCAAGATTGCTGAGGATACCAACTGGGAGGAGTAGCTGATACCCCAGAGGGCTGTGGTGCCATTCAGAAGGACCTGGACAGACTGGACAACAGGGTGGTGAGAAAACTTGTGAAATTCAACAAGGGCAAGTGTAAGGTCTTGCATTTGGGGAAAAATAACCCCATACAGGTTACCCCCGTACAGGTTGGGGATTGACCCTCTGCAAAGCAGCTCTGCAGAGAACAATCTGGGTGTCATGGTGGATGACAAGTTCACCATGAGGCAACAATTTGCCCTCATGGTCAAGAATGCCAATGGGGTCCTGGGGTGCATTAAGAAGAGCATCTCTCTGGCAAGGTGACGTTTGGAGCACTGTGTGCAGTTCTGGACCCCTTAGTACAAGAGAGATGTGGAGGTGCTGGAGAGAGTCCAGCGCAGGGCTACCAGGATGATCATGGGCCTGGAACATCTGCCCTATGAGCAAAGGCTGAGAGAGTTGGGCCTGTTCAGCCTGGAGAAGAGAAGGCTGAGGGGGGACCTGATCACTGTCTATAAATACCTCAAGGGAGGCAGT
>JAVCKT010096029.1:0-13809 GCA_032273925.1 Rhynchotus rufescens
CCGGCAGCAGTGTAGGGTGAAGAGGGGCTGTCTGGGCTTTTGCTTTGGGGCTGAAGAGTCCTTTGGACAGCCTGATGGCTTCAGGTGACATCTCCAAACCAAACTATATGGTTGCAGATAAAAGGAAGGAGGAAAGTCATAAATACCAGCGCAGCACTCCCATAAAATACAATTAACTCCACGAGCAGCAGCTCCTCAACCTGAAGAAAGAAGGGTCAGCAGCAAATACAAGCCTGGACTGCCTGAACCAAAATAACTTTTTCCCTGCTCATGACTGCTGCCAAAGGCAACAAGAAGACATGAGCACATTTCATGAAGATGACAGTTCCTTTGAGATAAATAAATTCTGTGCTGACTTCCACCTGGGGCAACCCCGTTGCTTTCAGGGCAGAATTTATCTAATACTAAGCTCCAATGTATTCCTTTGTGAAAAAATAAAATAAATGGAAAAATATAAATAAAGGAAACAACAAAATACCCAAAGTCACCTGATTTAAACCCATCCTTTCTCCCAGAATGAAACCCAGCTCCAGCTTAACCACCTTTCAGGGAGACTCTCCCCTCGCCAACCTCCAACCAAAAGCACCACACATTTGTACAAAATACGGAATGCAGAGCCCACATGAAGGAGCTCCGATCTTTCCTTGTGGCACGGCCATATGACTGGGATAATGACAACTGCTGAAGGTCAGATACCTGTGGTACACGGAGCCTTGTAGCTTGCAGCATGTGCTTTCAAAGGCAGGTTATGTTGTCATGGGTAATCATGACATCCTACTGTAGACACATCTCCGCTTCATTCATCTCAGTTTCATTCACGGTGGTCAAAATCCTCTTCAGCTTTATCGAGTGTAAACGCAAATAAACCTTGATCCAGAGCTGTAAGATATCTCCATTGTAACAGGGAATCTCTTTGGCTAGACTGACCTTTAAAATTAATTAAGTGAAAAACATGACGACTTCTCAAATTAATCAATTTTTTTTTTCATTTGTATTTAAATTTGTAATAGATCAGATAATTGTACACGTGGTCTTTGGAAGTCCCACTCTAATGTTTCAACATAAAAAGATCTCATTAGAAGAGGTTTCAGCTATAACAAATGAAGGGCAAGATTCTGACTGTGAACCATATGATCCATTAATGTTGCCACCGAGAGAGGTTCTGCAAACTCATTTTCACTGGCACTGTGGAAAAAAAAGGAACCTATTTTTATGTTTGTGTTTTTCAAATTTAAAATCTATAGATCCCTAAATATTTTCCAGTGGAGATGCAGACCTTTGAATAGCAAAATTAAGTCCAAGGCAACATGCTTGTTGATCCTTTTACCTGGATTTCTGAGATTTCTAGCCACAGGTTGATTTATTTAAAGGTATCTCTTTGTTGCAGTTTAGAAGGTTTGCTCAGAATATGCTAGCCAAGCTTCCTCCATGAGAAAGGAAGAGAAGGAGAGGGATGTTTTGTGGGAGAGATTGCTTTGGACTGAAATTGCAGGTGCTTACGTTTCCAGGTTCCAACTTGCTACATCTGCTTATATACAAATTACAGATTATATTAAAATCCCTCTTTCTGCAGCTCATCAGCCTTCAAAATTACAGGTTTCTGGGATCACTGTCAGCCTAATACTCTCCTGTGTTGTCGCTTTAGAAATATTTAGACATCAGCTTGTTTAATTAGACCCTGGCTCCTAGGTGCCACAGTTGCATTTGGGAATATGCCTTGGCTCTGTACAGCACGTTGGCAATCAAGCGCTGAAAGCAGCCCCGTCTACATAGATATTTAGACTATCTGTGCTCGGTCTTTGGCATGAAAGTCTTAAGATTGTCCATAAGAGATCTAAAATTCTGCTTCTGAGCCAGAATGTCTTTGACCAGCACTTGCCCACTCTACAGCACAAAGCTAAATGCCAAGGTGTAACCTGGGGCTTCGGCAGACGTGTACTCACCATCCCGGAAAGGTCCCGCGTGTCACATCCATTTGCCCAGGAACCACCAGACAGGGGATACACCTACACATTTGGGCTGGTTTGTTTGTTTTCCGTCTTCTTTAGTTGTCTTGAGAATATTTCCCCTTTCCACCTCAAGCTTCTTTAGAGGCAGAGGAGGGCCCTTTGCTCTGAGGGATATATAGTAGATGTATCTTCTTCCTGTTTCTTGATTCTTTCAGGTTTATTCCTAGCATTCCTTCAGCAACACACCTGACTTGCCCAAAAGGCTCTGTCCATTATTTTGCTGCTGTGAAGACTTGGTCTGCACCGCAGAAATCCCCTCCAGCACAAACTTGGGAACAAAAGCATCACCAGAGCCCCTTAGCACATCTCGCAATCCACGTTTTGTGTGTACGTTTGAGATTTGCCTCCCTTCTGTTCCTTAAAGAGTGTTCTCCCTTGACAAGAAGCATTGATTCGATCAAGGCCCCTCCTCCATCTATTTTCCCTGTGTTTATTCCCGATTTTTGCCTAAGGGTTTACGAGCTTCAGCTGGGGCTCTTGTGTCCATTACATCTGTGACTCCCTGTGAGCTACAGTCGCACAGAGAGGAAAAAGCAAAGCAGCCCCCACTCGCTGGCCACGGCGATGGCTCATCCAGATGACTAGGCAGGCTCTTTCCAGCAGTGGCATCTCCTCTCCCCCGTGATTTTTGCAGGAAATAACAATTAAAAGAACCTTCCTCAGACTAATCTGGAGAGCAGGATCGTGCCATTTGCTAGAAAACATGACAAGCTCAACAGATCACCAGAAACATTTGCAATGCAACAAGTGTACCTGATGTAAAGCAATTTTTTAACAGCGGTTTTGAAATTCCTCCTGCTTGGTCGCTGTTACTTTCTGTTCCCTGCAACCTTTCCCTGGTAGACGTTACCAGCAGGGATGGAATTCCATGGAGATGGATGGAGGGTAGGGACTTACACACCACTTTTCCAGCAAGTGATGCAGCTAACACCTGGGCAGGTCTACTGCTCATTCTGCTATTGCTACCAATCTGCAAGACACACCAATTTTAATTAAAATGTATTATTGATAAGCTAGGAATCAATGGTCTGGAATAGTTTCAAGGAATAACGGGACTACTTCAGAAAAAAATCCTTCTGTTCTGTGGATGAGATGTAAAACCTAATACTTTCCTTATCACACGTCCACAAAAGCTTATTGAGTTTCTTTGTTACTTGCTACAACAGCATTCAGGTTGCTTAATTACAGAAAATTGAAAGTTATAGCAATAAAACAAAGAAAAACACCCAACTGAAAGCAGCATGTTGTTGCAAATCGCCTGGGAGGAAGCTGTTGGCCTTGGTGCCAATGAGATGAAAAATGGGAATGAATTTCAAACACACACACACACACAGGCTCGTCGGTGCAAACCCGGCTTACAACGCAGGAAAACAAGCAGGGCTTTCACTGGAAGGGGCCTCTGTGCCGTTGGCTGCCACCCATGGGTGGCCAGGAGAGCAGAACGGGAGTCAAGCCACCCAACCCCAACCCTAACCCCTGTCCCCACATCCTGCCCGAGCTCTTCCAAGCACCATCAATCCATGTGCTTTCTTTCCATCAGCCTCTGCAGCCCTTTGCAGCCAACCAGGGGTGCACAGCAGGAGTGCACAAAGCCACTGCTATGCCCATTTTCGTGTCGCACTTTCTTTGGCCTTATTAAAAAAGCCAGGGAGAGGGGGCACGCGTGCGGGCGGGCTAAGAGGGCAGCTCCTGCCACTGCAGCTGCCCCTGGTGCCGTTTCAGAGGGACAGAGCAGGAGGACACGAGCACGGTGATGGCCACGTGGATGACAAACTGAGGAACACAGAAGGTGAGAGGACCCGGGGGGCACAAAGGAGAGTTAGGAGCAGCATCTGTGAAACCGCAGCGCGGTGTGACATCAGCTTCTCCTGCCCTGACTCCCCACGACGTGACGTTTTCCTGCCCCCTGGATTTTCAGCTGGAATGAAAGCGCTCCTCGTTTTGGCCGAATTCCTTCACGGCAGGGCCGTGCCCAGTCGCCAGCACACACACCTGTGTGGTTTTCCCCCGTGCTGCCCTCACACCCAAAGCAGTGGGATCACCGGCTCTGCCTTGCCCATGGGTTAAGAGTGAGGCCGAAGGCTCCGTCATGCTGCGCTCGCTGCCTCTGCTGCCCCCTCTGTGCCGTGGGGCCGGGGCGCTCCACGGCTCCCAGCCCGGCACCGGCACCGGGAAGGAGCCAAGGGGCAACCGAAGGCGCATCCCTGCTCATCCAGGGGCAGGGGGGCAGCTGCGAGCCCGGACCCCAGCTCTCGTGCCAAAAAAGGGGATTTGAAGGGCTTAAAATTTCATCGGAAATCTCATTATTTTCCAATTCCACTTCTGCTTCTGCAGCTAGTCCCATTTCCACTGGGACAGCGGGACTGTTTCCAGTGTCTGGAAGCAGTCAGGCGACCGCAGCCTTCAGCAACTGCTGGCTTCAAAGGGAACACGAAGGGAGCACGCTTGCTTCACCGGGCGACTTAAGGACATTCATTTCAGCACTAATCTTAAAGCACTTACCAAAAAATAAATGTCAAATTTGTCTTTTTTTCTTTTTCTTTTTTAAATAAGCAGTGTAATCAAACAGCCAAGATGGACTTGCCCGCACCGGCAGGGAGCTGCCTCCCAGAAGGAAGCAGGCACATCCCAAGGTTCCCTCAGTCACCCGTGGCCTGCGCGGGAGCCACCGCATCCAGACGTGTCCAGCTGCATGGCAGCACCACGTGGAAAACCCCTGCAACTGGAATTGGGGACGGATTCCCCTTTTGCACTGGCTTGTATGGAAGCAACGTGCCCGCCGAGGCCAAATGCAGCTGGAAAGGGCACGGAACCACCCAGCAGGATACGGGCAGCTCCGGCTGCTCCTCGATGGAGCGCTTACCTCTGGATAGCTGCAAGGACTGGGTAATCCAAGGACAAACAGCTTTTATTTATTATCGATTTGTTCATTTTTAAAAGTAGTTCTGAAAAGAGGGCGTCCGTGTCAGGAGTGTGGGCTGCTTCACACAAATAAGCAACTCTAATGGAAGCAAAAAGGGCTCAGTGTTACCCAAGGGAGGAGCAACAGCAGCGGAGAAAAGCTAAGACAGGCAGCAAAATTTGGGCAGAAAAGACTTCCAGCCAGGAAAACACACATTACAAGACACATATAGGAAGTTTAAAAATTAAGACTTTTGATTATACAAGTTACTACAGATGTGATTAATAATACCCCATGAGATTTCTATGGAATTTGATCTGTATCAAAATTCAGGGTTGGGACTTGGTGCAGCTGAAGAATTCTTGGATTCAAGTTAGATAAATCACACACACAAGGTTCGCTCCAGGCTCTGAGGTACTTCAAGGTTTGATGTAGCTTAGAGATAAGGAAAATAAAATTGTGCAGGCCTCGAACACAAAAAAAAATAACCCAGGCTTTGGGAGATTTCAGGTATTTTCAGCAGCTGGTCTAACAGGAAGTTGACTTCCCTCTGGTTTAGAGCTTTTATTATAATTCTGTCTTTAGCTCTGCAAACACAAATACGAATGAAAATGAACCCGAACACATAACAAGGGAAGTTGATTTTGGAAAAAATACCTGGCACCTTACTGTGTCCTTTGCCATTGAGTACAAATCCAAGCAGGAGAGCAACCCACAACCTCAAGTGTGGTGCTGTAAAACCTTGCCTGTAATGCAGGGAAGCGGCTCTCCCTGGAAGACAGGGCGAGCTGTGCCAAGGGATCCGTGCCAGGCTGGCACGGGCAGCGACTCCTGCCTGGCATCTCACGCACCACATCCATTACCACAGGAAAGGCTGCGTCCACTAAAGACGTGTGACCAGCGGCTCTGCTCACCAAATCCTTGGCATGGCAGCATGTTGCCTTGGATCATACACTTTAATAGGGCTAAGCTTGTTTCCAGGAAGCCTCCTGCCTTTCCAGGGCTTGAGGAAGAAGCCCACAGGCCCATTCTCCGGAGGGGCCGCGGGGCGCCCCGGCAAGGCCTCCTGTCCCACGGCACGGGCAAAGGTCCAAAGGTGACACCTTCCCTAGGGATGTGGGGACAGCCCGCACAGCAAAGGAAGCGCTTGCTCCCCTTGACACATCCTAAAGGAATACACGGATGCTCACTCAGCTTTCCTAACCCCACGGACACGGCCCTGCTCCTCGCCCTTCCCACTGCCCCTCTGAGCGAGGCAGCGCGAGCCGGGGCTGCCGGCACCCGGAATTCAGGGAACTTCTGCGGAGCGGAGGGAAGCTCCGGGAAAGGCAGGGAGCAGGGCCTGCGAGGACGCAGCTTCCAGGGCGCTCGTGACGAGCTGGGGCAGCATCCCAAGTCACCCCCTCGCGGCACAAGTCAGCAGGAGAGGTCGGCAACGGCTCGGCGCTGTCACCAAGATGGATGCGCCGGGCACGGAGAAGCACAGAAGCTCCCAAGACTCTCGGGAATTAGCCAGGAAACCTGCTGTGGGCCTGCAGAATAAGCAAGGCAGGCCTGGAAGGGACAACTCTCCTGCTCTTTCCCCTCCTCAGATATTATTTTAAGACAAGGCTATCTCCAACTCGGCCTTTTATCGCACTCGGTCCTTCACACCCAGGTTCAAATTCAAGACAGCCCCAGTCTGTCCTAGGGGAGGAAAGCAGCAGGTAAAGGGAATAACTAACAGGAGAGCTTATTACGGCTTCTAGTCCTTTCCAATGACATTTTTGACACACAGTCCCTCTGCATTTACAGACGACAGACGGGCATCGTCCACCTAATTCACATGCCTGTGCAAAACTGAATCAACTAAGTATTAATTGAACAACATTAACAGGTTATAATTAACACCGAAGAAATCAGAACTTCTTGACTGAAGGCCGTAAGTTAGAGAGATTCAGTGAACAAATACAGCTAAATAAATCCTCTTTAACGAAGGAGAACCGATTCCTCGGGGCTGCGCGGAGCAAAACCCGTCTCCCAAATCCACTTTAGGTTTATTAAGGCAGCCGCCCCACTCGACGTTAGGCCCTACTAAATAAATAGGTTCTAAATAAATGCAGAGCAGGCGAGCGCACGCTGCTTCCTCGGGCTTCTCCCAGGGCACCGAGGATCGTTAGGCAGATTAGCAGCTTCCCATAAAAGAGGTTCGGGTAGTTTTAAAAACGGCTCTAATAACCTCTTGAAATAAGGGAGAAAACACGCTGGACCAAAGTCATCAGCAGCCACACACATTTGGAGATTCAGCCTGGATATTCTTACTCATTTTTCTTATTAAGCTCCCTGAAAGGGAGAGAGGAGGCAGGCTTTATCCTGCCGATAACCTCTCCACTCCTCCCGAATTGTAATTATTATCCAGAACATACAAATACCAGGACAAAAGTACTCCTGACCACAGCAGCTGAGCTGTTTCTGTGGTTATTTCCAGCAACAGGCTGAAAATTCTCAGAAAGCAGAGATAAAAATGCAATCCCGAACACAACCAAATTTGTTTCCTTTTCAATTTAGGCAAGCATGTGCAGGATTTTTTTTTTTTTGATATATTTGCCCATCTTTAACAAACAAAAGCACAGAAGAAAGCTAATGCAGTATAAACAGGAATAGTTTTCTTCAGAAATACTATGGCCACGGTGTAAGACTGCAGTGAAGCAAAGTTTCAAACGAAGCACTTCACACCAGTAGGAATTAGCATGTCTTTGAATTCAACACTGTCCCCCGTCCCCACAAGAAAAGATTCTGTAAAATCTACTGAGCTCTAAATAAGATGATCCCAAATATAAAAACAAACGAGGCACAGGGAAAAGCAGAGCTCCACTTGCTCCTTGCTAAACCCAGCGCACACGTCGCTGTCAACCCCATAGCTGGCCCACACAGCATGAGATAAGGGCTGTTCCTTAACAGGAGGGGCAAGAGGCAGGGAAAGGTCATTGTGCTGCGGGATTTCCTTTTAGGTAATGAACAGGATTACAGAGAATAGGTCCCGGCGACTCAGTGACCCTCAGATGATACCAGGGACCCCAACTGGCGTGACGAGAATCCCAAGTCCCAGCAAGCCTGGGAAATGTGCGCTGGCATATACGCAACCGGACGCAAGCAGCACATACATACTCGTCCAAACAAGCCAGGAAACAGACAAGTCCCTCTGTGACGTTTACAGGGCCAGAAAGTTAACGGTGTCTTTGTCAGAAGAGCGCTAGGATCACAGGATATAGGGCCACACAACAAAGTTGCCTCAGTAGCCTTCGTGCTACCACAGGCAACCTCTGCACTGAGCAACAGAAAAGCAAGAGGACAAGAAGAGTGCCTCTGAGAAGCAAAAATTAAGTGCAGCAACTGAAGCAAGTTCACGAAATTACAAGACACTGCACAGCCCATGAGCTGCGAGTCAGCCCTCACCGCCGGCCATCGATGTGGTCCCAGGCTGGGCAGCACCAAACGAAACGCTCAGGCGCAGCAGCCTTCCTCACTGGTGGGGAAAAACTATTGCTTAAGATTTTGTGCGTAAGCCAATGCTTCCTTCTCCATGGTGCAGCAGCCAGGAGCAGGGAACCCACATGGGAAGCTGCTCCACTGAGGATCTGCCGGCTGAGCATCAGGGGCTTCTTAAAGCAAGCTTTGGAGGCAGCATCACTCAAAAACACCAACGAGAAACTGCCTATCATGATGTCATCTCTTTTAAGTCATGACGGGCTCTGCCATCAGATGAGTCTGCACTCAGGCTTCCACTGATGGCAATTAGGGCTCTTGTAACTAAACACAAGCTAGGTGGCAAACTGGGTCATCCATCAAGCCTTCTGACACGAGGGCTACGTGAAAAACCAGGTCATCCAACAAACCTTCCGACGCTGGCTAAAGCATTTTGAACGGGAAAACCTTGAAATGCACCCGATGAGCAAGTGCTTTCTTGCTCAAACGCATCACCATGTTTAAGGGAACAGCCGGTGTTTTTAGGCCAGCACCCTCACTATGCAGGAGGGCACCAGCATTTCAGCCTAACTCCAGCACTCAGCTGACACACCAAAAAAGATCTGACAGTTGCCCAACGTGAATAAAGGCAGTAAACTGTAATAAAAGTGGGAAGTTCCAAGAGATTATGCGTTTCTGAAGAATTTTTTACAGTTAAGAGACAATCCAGCTCCAACAGAGCAGGGGGAGCAGGGCACGGCCAGCAGCAGGGGAGCCGGGAGCCAGAGGAACCAGAGGAACCTGTGGATGAGAGCACGGGGCACGCTCTCCTCCGTAGGCAGGAGCCCCTGACACTGCTTTATTTTAACTTACTCTCATGGATCTAACACACACTAATAAAAGAAAGCAAACACCATCTTATCAATTTGATTAACAAAACTGCACCACATCCCGACAGCTCAGGGGCTTTCAGCATCTAATCCCACGCGTAGAGTCACTACAAAGTGGCTTTACAGCATTTCCAATGGCTGTGTTTGCGCCCAGCATTTTTACAGTGCTTTTATTTAAAATCTCCACTGTTGCTCCATAAAATGTTTAATGTTACAAAACAGCGGGTACAATTTCCATTAACTCTTTTCGGCTGACGTTGGCACGTGGCCACAATCAGCTAGCAAGATCCTAGAGAGATGTGCCCAATTTCGTTAACTGAGGGAAGTCAGGAAAGGCATTTCGTGCTCCTCAAAGCACAGATTCTATCTTTTTACCAGTTTAAACTGGGTTCCAAGGCTGGACAGGTGCTTTGCCATCCACTGCTGAGGAAAATTCCAGTCAATGGGGGTAAAGATAATAGAGATATTCATATATATGGCTTTTTTCCCTCCTGGGGTTAGATGGTGTGCACATTGCACCAAGCCCTTTACCACCACGTAGCTACACTCTTTTTTTTGGGGAAAAAACAAAACGCACAGCAACTCCAAGCCCCCCGCCGCACTTACCTCCCCCGGCATTTCCGTGGAGCGCTCTGCCTCCGGGCTGCTCCCCTCGCTCCCAGACCGTCCTGCCTTGATTCCCCGAAATCCTCGGATTAGCGCTAATGTCTTAACCCTCTTTGCGCGCCGGCCGCCGGGCGCCCGTCTGCGGCGCTGACGGAGCTCGCTCCTTTCCCAAGCCCCCGGCTCCGCACGCAGCTGCCCAGCGCTCCCGGAGCGGCCGGGAAGGCCCTTCGGACCCAGCCCCCCCGCCCCGCTCTCTACAACGTAGCTAAAGCTCCATAAAGCGCCGCTGCCTTTTCCTTTCTCCCCCCTCCAATTCATCACAGTCGAGTTTGTTTTTGCACGCATGAAACTGCTCTTTGTTTCCTCTTGCAGACGAGTCCCTAATCTAATGCGTTAAGTGGAGCCTACATATTTTCAGGAAAGGTACAGTGAAACTTTGACTTTGGAATCGAGCACTTCGGAATGAGGCACAGGAGCACAAGTGAAAACGGCTTTTCTGGATATTTTCACTGCAAATTCTGGGGGATATTTTGCAAACATTTGATTTTCACAAACTGCTTTAAAAACCCCCACAAATCTGAACAAATTGCACATCCCACTTTTTCTCCTTTTTCTCCAAGCATTTTGTAGAAATTCTGCTGTTTTCCAGGTGTTACTGAGAAGTGCTGCAGACCCCTTCTTGCTCAATATATTAAGGACTAGGCTCTCCGGGCAGCTGACGCACCCTGGGAGCTGCAGGACCCACTCGGCATCCTTTACAATCCGGCTTACGAGTTTGCTGCTTATTTAGCCAACGTTGCTACAGTCAAATCCTGCCACCAGTACCCACGTCCGACTCGGAAGGAAATTCCGTTGAGGGCACTGGATTGAACCTCGGTGTTGGAATCATTACTCAAGGAGAGCTCCCAGGTTTTAGCTACCATATATTTTATCTTAAAAAATAAAAAAAAAAAAGAAAAAAAAAGAATTTCTAAGTTTCTATACTTTTCTTATGATTTTCCCTCTGCCAGGATCTTTCCGGACCCGGATGCAAGGGGGTCCTTGTTGGAGGACACAGAGGCTCCGGGACACGGGGTGTCCGTGCAGCCGAGGCCGCGTGCGCCCGCAGGCGGAGGGACGGATCTCCGGGAGGCTCTGCGTGCTTGGAAAACGGGAACGAGCCGACCCGAAGGCGCTGCCTGGGCCTGGCCCGTGCTGTTGATCGGTGACGGGGCCCCCACAGGCCGGCGCTGTCCGAAAGCGGCGCGGCTCCATCGCCGCCGCACGGGCACCTGCCCTCCCAGCGGCCAGCGGACACTCAGTTCCATCAAAAACCGGCACGGGCACCTCGAGACACTGGGCAGACGCCTGTCGCAAAGTTCTTCCGGGGGATTTTAATCCAAAAGAGTTTTTTTTTTTTCTTTTTTCTCTCCTTGGTTTTAATTAACCCCCCTTACCAGGCTCCTTTTTGCCCTGTGGCGTATGGGTCACTCTGGAGCGGGATGCACTGGCTGGCAGGAAGCTCTTCTATCCCCTCCCCAACACCCGCTTGGGGTTTTTTTCCCCCTTCCTTTTAAACTTCATTAACTAAATGCACTGAATAAACCTTAACATCCCAGCTAAATCCTATTGGCCCTGGATTTGCTGCTTAATGCTAAAACCCAAGCGACCCATTTTTCTCCTGTTGATACTTCCCTTGCTGACGGCAGCCTGCAGAGAAGAATATCCAACTCGGAAAGATGTTAACGTAAGGAACAAAAACCCGGAGCAGGCACTGCCTGCTCTCCCTGCTGCTGCTGCTGCTGCAGCCTGGGAGCTCTGCTCCTCGTGCCGCAGCCTCCCCGGCTGTTGTGCTTCACGGGCAGCAAGGCGAGCCTGTGGCTTGGCAAACGAAGGCCATAAACGAAGGCAATAAAGTTTGCTAGGAAAAAAACGTTACAGAAGCTCCTCCAAAGGAAACTATCATGCAAATCTATCCCGTGTCCCGCCCTGCTCCGGGCTGTGACCCCACGCGGTCACGGGCCACCCCTCTGCGTCCTGTGTGGGGCACGGGCCTCCTGGCCACGGCTGCCCCCTGTCCATGGGTTTCCCCAGGCCGGGGAAGCTCCCTGAGCCTTCCCAAAGGCAACGGGAACATCTTAAACCCAGCAGCAAGGGCTGGTCCGGCTTGCTCCTTCGTACCCAGGGCACACGGCAGCCTTGCAGCCCTCTGCTCGGGCGGGCTCTAAGCCCAGCCCAAGGGCTCACACTTTTAGTAAGACCCGTCGCCCTGCGGTGCCACGGGAGCACGGAGCCAGCGCGGACGGGCAGGGCCGCGCGCTGACGTCCCCTCGGGCCGCGCTCGCGCCCTCGTCCCGGCCGCTCCGCAGCCGCTCGCCGGCAGCCAGGGAAGGCCGGCAGCCAGCGGCAGCAACAGTGACATTCCCGAGGACTTATCTGCGCCCATGCTGCAAAGATAAGGGAGATATGGGGGGGGGAGCACGATCTCTTGTTGGAAACCAGCTCTTTTGGGAAGCGTTTTTGGGTGCCTGGCCACAGATTAAGAAGTCGCAGGGTGATCACCACAGCATCAATCCAATTTGTCACCGCGATGGCAAGTGCCTTTTTACGGATCAGAACCGAAAAGAGGCAGCACATGTCCCCATAAACCTCCTAACGTGCTCCTGTCCATCTCCCGCTTCCTGGATTCCACTTGGGACAATCCCCGGGGCGAGGTGACACCCTCCGCGCCAGGGATCCTCTCGGAGATAAGTGGGGCCCAAAGGGACTGGGAGCGGCGGGCGCTGCCGCAGGCCCCACACGGTGCGTGGGGCGGCAGGACACGAGCGCGGCCGCAGCCGTGGGACCCGCACCCAGGGGCTGCCGTGATCCGGAGGCCGCGGAGACGCCGGGCACGAAGCTTCCAGCGGGCGGGAGCCGCCAGCCGGCGGGGCCGCGGCGCTGCGGGGCAGTGTGCGGCCGCGGGGACCGAAGCCGTCCCCTCCGGAGGCCAGTAAGTAAATAACAGAAAGTGGGAGCGCGGGGAGCCCCTTCCCAAGCGCTGCCCTCCCGCCGCACCTCGCACAGAAACACCCCGACCGGCGGGAAAAGCAACGGGAAAAGGGAGCGAGCCCGAGCCCTGCAGCACCCGCCGGAACGCCGAGCCCCGCGCCGCCTCCGTCGCGACCCCGGCCGCGCCGCCCTCGCCCCCCAGCGCCGCCGCGAGCGGGAGCCGGAGCCAGAGCGGGAGCGGGGCTCCTGCCCCACAAGTGCCCGGCCTGGGGCCCCGCAGCCCCTCACGCCGCAACGGCAGCCGGCTATAAATATCCCCACAAAAGCGCTGCCAAGGCCGGCAACGTCACATCCCAACCTGATAACAAATAGTAATAATACATAAAAGAAAAAATCGTAAAAACTCACAAGTATACGGGAAGCGCAAGGGAGGAAAAGTTCAAAATGAGTATCTAAATAAAGAGGGGAAGATTAAAAGCAGTCTCTGCCTTCCTACCCTCTCGCCCGGCATGCAACCTTGCAACACGTTATCAAAGTTTTCTCTTTCCCTGTGCCAAGTTATTATCTTCTCCCCGTCCGGCCCGGCTCGCTCGCAATCCCTTTGTGACAGCTGCACGCGGACATTTATAGGCACCCGGGCACATGCACCTTATATAAAAGTGACTGAAGTGCCCGCCGCGCTGCCTGGGGCAGCTCTGCCACCCCACGGAACTCACACGGGTGGCTGCGACCCCAAACTAAACGTTACCGACCAGCACAGACACGAAGAAACCCCGACCCCAACGCAGGATGCGCTCCGGTGCCTTCCTAGCAAAACCGGAGCCTTAAAACTCAGTCAGTCCAGGCATGTTTTACACCGGCGTTTTCCAGGAGTAGGATCTAGGGCCAATCCAGGCAGAAAGTTTTTTAACTCCATGATGAGCTAAAACAGAAACTAAATCTAGAAATTTAAAAAAAAAAAAAAAAAAAAAAAGGGGAAATGGGGGGG
>JAVCKT010096030.1:0-13808 GCA_032273925.1 Rhynchotus rufescens
GACCCATTCTAGGTCAAGGTGCTGCTTCCTCTCAACTTCTGGTTCCAGACACCTCTTGGGTGACACATGAGGCGCTCGGGTGAACAAGGCTAGAGAACCTAGAGCTCTTCCCCTTGGTCCTCACCCTCTTCCTCCAAGCTCAACTATATGAAGAGGAAGGAACATACCCAACAAAACATGAGAGGCTGGAGAATGCTTCATGTGGATTTACCGTAGTACCTGCTGCAGTGAGCAGCCTGCTTGCTCCTGGCCCCAACAAGACTTGGCCCACTGACACATTTTGGTTGGGTTTGCAGTGGTCCTATGCAGAGGGGCAGCTTTCACCTCACTTGACAGGTTTCGCGGGCAAGTCATTTTCTTTGCCTTGCTTTTTAAAGCTTTTGCTTTCTCCCAACGGTGACTCCAAACACATCCACACAGGCTGCTGGTGTTGCATTAGTTTGAGGTTCTGTCTAAAGCTTTTGCAGCTTGTGATTTCAGTCATGCATCTCCTGCAGACTAGAAGGGAGCTTGGGCAGCTCCCAGTCCATGGGATCCCTTGGACACTTACCCAGGATGGGGATTGAATTCTAGATGAGGCCAAGCCAGCCTATGTCTAAAATGCCAAGCTGAAGCTCCCAGCTTAGGGCGTTGTGCTTAAAACAGTCCAAAATATTTGCTTAAAACTAAAGATGCTCCTTCTAACAAGAATCAAAACAAACAGAGTTTTCTAAGGATGATGTGTGCTTGTTGTGGAGCACGTGCTATTGAGTAAACTGATTACCTGTACAAAATCACTGAGAGTGTACAAAAAGTAATTAAAAGGCAGCAGTTAGCACTTCCAGGAGATAAGGGTTATTGGCAGCTGTTGTTTCCAGGCTGTTCCCAGCCACAGCGGCAGGAACTGATGCGGATCCGAAGCCGCCGCTGCCAGGGCAGCACAACGCTGAACTGGGACCGTGCTCCTTGTTCCACCCCAACAGCCACAAACCCAAACAAAGCCACAGATCAACAGGCCAAATGCAAAACAGGATGCAGAGAAACTCACTTCAGCTTTGGCATTCATTCTACATCACCAGCATCAGGGAGTATGACTTGAATTCCTATCTTAGGGTTTATTTGACATTCATCACACGGAAATGCCAGTTAGCTTCAACACTGCACTTTTAAAAGTACATGCCTACCACAGTGGAATTATTTCAAGTAAAGGTAAAATGAGATAAGGCCATGGCAGGAGCTCTGCCATATACCTTCCAGTAACATCTATACTTCCAAAGACACCTCTACCCTCAACCCAGAACTAGAACAGGAATGATAATTAAATAAATAATAAAAAGGCTTGAACCAGTATTTGCTATATTCATACCATACTTCACAGCTCTACACCTTTTGTGGAAAAGTGCTTTCCCTATTGACAGGGTACCAAAAACTTTTGAATATACCTGTCTGAAATTTCTAGAAAACAAAAGGCGACTGAAGAAACTCATCTTTGTTAACAAAGAAAAAAGGAAAGCTGTGAGTCCAAATGCAGCAACTACTGCAGCTGAGAAGAAAATCTGAGCTTTCTGAAGCCTTGTACTAAATTCACAACAGCACACTCATTTTTGGTGTTGAAATCAAGCCAAATTCTTCAACTTTTTCGTCAGTTGGTCATATTTAAACTCAAGCTCTTTTTGCTGAACGATACCCTTCATGAGCGTCACTTTACCTGGCTACTTCCTTGCAGATACAAAACAAGAGGTTCACTCTTGGGAATGGTCACCCACATTTTATGCCAAGTCTTTCCTTTTTCAAGGAATTGGAGGTAGCTGCTGAAGAGGCTGTTTTCAGCTGCCAATATGCTTTGCTTCTGAAAAAAAAAAAAGAAAAAAAAAAGTTATGTTGCCATTCATGCTAATGTGGACAGAACACATTGAATTAAATATAGAACACACTGGATTTAAGTTGTCTAGAGCCAAACAATACAGAAGGGCAAATGCTGGGCAGTCCACAACGAAACAGAAGGGCAGTCACTGCCGTATACAGCAAGAAAGAGCAGCATCCAGGCAGTGGAGGCAGATGCCGAGTTGCTTTTCCCGGCATGTAGATTTAACATTTAGACACTGCTAAATTCCACTTCCACAGTGAAAACCGAGAAGGGCAATTAAGAGACCAGCGCTGGTTTCCTGCTCAGCCCAGCGGCTGGCAGATGATTCTGCATGGACAAAACGGGTGTCTCGGGCCACGCGAGCTGCCGCGGCAGGGACGGCGCCGGTGGTGCGGGATACGGGACGCGAGAGTGCCGGTGGAAACGATTCCAGTGCAGGGCCTGCCCTGGTGCTGCCCCCTTTGCAGCCTGCTTCGTGTGTGGCATGTCCGAGATGGGTATCCTGGGAAAGGACAGGGAAAAAAAAAAAAAACAAAAAAAAACCCCAAAAACACTACTGTCTTTTGACATTGCAGTCTTATTCCATTTGTACTCGGTGAGCTTGATTCCCTTTGCCAGAAGCCGTGTCCCAGGTTCTCTCTGTGCCTGCTTTGGATTGCTGTCACAGGCAGGGCAGGGGAAACATCTCAAATTTGGAATGAAAACTGGGCGGCGAGACTGAAAAGATGAGGAGAACACAAACACTGGGAGATGGGGAAGAACACAAGCACTGGGGTGCTGTCTTTTGGGCTGGAATAGAGCACACGCTTATCAGCTGGTTTCTGCAGGACTGGTGTCGATGGACACGCTTGCACATGGGTGCAGATACGGGATGATCCATATGAGAGTGCTCTGCAGCAAAAACCATTGAAAAAAATCCTGAAGGAATCAAAGAAAGAGAATTCCAGTTCATGTTAGATTTTACACAGAAGTCTCTTGAGGATTTCTGGCATTTGTTAGGAGTGTTTGTGAAGCAGAAAAATCCTCAGCTGCTATTACACTCATTAACAAAGTTTGATGTAGATAGGAGGGAAAGGAAAAGGTTGCTCTGATCCATCCTGTCTCTGTAACTATTTTCTTGCCTTTCACCTGATCCTTTGAAGATTTAGCACAAGGCTAGAAGTCCATATGAATGAAAATGACTCTTGGGGTTATACAGTAGTAATCTGCTTTAGGAATTAAAGCCACAGGTCACACTTCACTGGCTTGCTTTTCAGACGAGCAGACCCCTCTGCAGGGTACGTGTAGCTTCTGTGCTGAATCAGTGCTAGAAGGTTCACAGCGAGATACTCCAGAATGCAGCTGCACGTTGAGTGCTCTTCACCTGCACAGCTTATCTGAGGCTTTCAACGGTATCGGCACCTGGATGCAGAGCCCTGTGGACGCAGCAGCTTAGGAAGGGCTGCGTGTGCAGATTCGGATGCGGATTCCGTGGATCCGGATGGGCTGGAGCGCAGAGTGCACAGAGCGCCCGAGCGGTGCAGTCTGCTGGGTCAGATCCACGGCTCTTGCTCAGGCACCACAACTTGCTTCTGCAGAGGGGTGTGACAGGCTTGGAAGGCTCTTTGAAGGTCCATGAGAAGCGGTTTCCAGGAAAGCATTTTCCAGGTTTTTCCGTATAGGCTTCAGCATAGGTTTGTCCCTTTCTAGGCAGTTTCCAAGCCAGGGGAGTATGTGGCAGCATGTGTGTCCTCTTTTTAGTACATAACGGCTTCTGCTTGTATTTCACAGGTAAAATAAATAAAAATCTTTTCTTCAAGGTGTACCGTAGAAAGTGGGGCATGTACTAGTACTCTCAGCTTTGCCCAAAGTCTAGAAAAAGCATTGGTAAGAGAAAGTTCAGTTGTTATCGGTGACGATAAAACAAACAGGCTTGTCAATATATTTAGGTACCTCGAATGTTGGTCTTGTTCTTGCTAAAAAGATCAGGGTAAGCTGTGCTGCTATCATAGTATAAAGATGGTGGCAATTGTGGAGTGGTAGTTTATGCAGTATAATTGGCAAAAATCACATTCTGGAAAATGCTGCATCCTAGTAGTATTTGAAACAAGATCCTATCCTTTTGCATAATCAATGAGGAAGAAAGAATTATTCCAATGATATTTCAAGAGGATGTGAAATATAAGGGGTGCCAGACTATCCCCAAATACTTCTACATAGAGCTAAAAGGGCAAAAACAAATCTTACTTTGCAAAGTTTAGCCAACAACTGTTGTGAACAACTCAAGACCGGAAACACAATAATTACAAGAATCCAGAAAATCTTTCTCATTTTTGTTAGTTTGGCAGTCAAAGTCCATCCCTGAAATCCCCGTGCATCCTTGTACATATGATAAGCACACCCTCTTATGAGCAGAACTCAGGCTGTCTGCCCATTCAACGCACATTAACCCACATGCACGCTAACCCACCACAAGCATCTTGGCCAAACACCATACCTCTGTGGCTAGTCTCTTCTTCTGCTCTCCCGTTTCAAATCCCGGGCTGCAAGGGGTTCCCGACAGCTGCAGAAAACAGTCTTTGCACACTCGGTTATGGCGGCTGTTGTCTGCAAGTGGTTTAAACTCAGAGCATTTTGCACAGATCACCTGCATGGGGAAGACAGCACTTTATTATCAGCCATTATTAAAGCACAAGCCTTCTTATTTACACTCTAAACAAGGTGACTTGCAGAAGGGATGTTATTGCTAGTGCAGAAGGGAGGTTATTAAATAAAATCCTGAAAGCTAATGTACATACAAGACAAAATAGCCAATATTATGTTTGCCTTATTTACCTCTAATTAGAACTAAATTTTTTTGGGGGGGTTCCTGTCCCGTATGCCAAAATACTAAAGAAAACACACGCCTTTTGGGAAATACTTACAAGTAACATGATATATCTTTTTTTTCTCTCCATATATAGAAGCCTTTATCTATCTTCATTTGCCACATGATACTTACTGCCCCGCACTGCTTACAGTGGTGCCTCCTTTTAGTGATGGAGTTAAAGCTTTCGCTGCAGCTCTTGCAAGCCTGTTTCTCTTTGTCTCTCTTGGATTTGGAAGATTTCCTACAGGAATCAGTCTGAAATGAAAAGTACAATTATGTGATTTTTTTTTTAATTATCGCAAAGCAATTCACTGAGTTATCCTGTGGACAAAGATCCTCTCCAGGCTTCACACCATCCAGACTATTTAGGAAAGAATTCATGTTGACACCACCAAGGGCTTCAGGTTACAATGGAAAGGCAGCCTCAGGCACAAGGAGTTTCTGACCTTGTGAGCCTGCCTGGTCTGGGGGAGATGTGAAACAGGGGAAACAGGGCTCGCCTGAAGAAGCAGGTCATGGATCTCACACCACCCAACTTCAGGCACCTGAAGAAACATTGGCAGATGTCCAGCATCAGAGATGCTGGAGAAGATTAATCCTAGTGCACCTTACATAAATTTCCTGCTCCTTGACACCCCTCTTCCCTCTAAACTGCGTGTGCACCTGAAGTTGCAGGGTTCACAGGAGCAAGAATAACTGACTCAACAAACGTGTCCTTCCCCAAAGCCGTGAGCTAAGAGCAGGATGTGGGCGCCCGGGGGTGGGCGGGAGGCGGCAGCTTTTCAGATGAGCAGAAGCTGCCGCTGGATCACTGGGCGAGTTTTCCCAGCACAGGGGAAACCCCGTCATTTTCCCAAAGCCGCTGCCTTGGTGGTTATGATTAACCTAAGGAGCTACAAACACACATTTTCAGGCGAGCTGAGAAGTCCAGTTTCACAAGGTGCAATCCCTGCGGAGCGGCGCGGCGGCCCAGCGCGCGGAGCGAGCGGCGCCGGAGCCCCGGGCGGGCAGCACCGCGCGTCCTCCCGCAGGGGCACTTCTGAGGAGCCAGGGCAGATACTGACCTCGCAGTCTGGGGCGCTTCGGAAACAAGTTCAGCTCCGCAGCAGAGGAAAGTCTTGTGAACCGGAAAGCGAGATGGCAAAATGAGTGGCAGGGACACGCAAGCCGATTCTCACAGCCTGCCTGCCTTCAGCCTCGCAGTCTGACTCACCTTGCCTGCTTTCCCCCAAAGCCTCTGCTAGAGAGCTCGAAACAGAACACTGAGTTATCCTCAGCTGTCCTTCCTGTCATTCAGTCCAACCCCCTATTTCTTTCTTTCACTTTTCTTAACCTTTGCATTTCTGTTGGTCCCCAGTATCACTGATGTACCAGGTTCTCTTCTCTTTGTAAAGCACACATTGCATTTCTCTCGTACCTATTTTTTTTCTCCACAGTGAAGGATGAGGAGACACTGACAGGCCTGGCTGCCTTCCTGCTGACACCGCTCACATCTTCCAGCATCTCTGCCCTGACATCCCCTGGGTCCAAAGCAAAGCGCAACGTCTTTCAGTAGAGCTATTGAAACCACCCTGGCTCCTAAGGATGGCATTACACAACGAAACCACAACTAATTACTTCTAAGTGGATCTTTCATTTCTATGATCTTCCCTTTGGCGGCAGAAGCAATGTTTCCACCCCGCATAGGAGCCCGTGCCGCGTTTTGCGAGGCAGCTCGTGGAGTGCGGCCGCAAGGACGGGCTCTGCCAGGAGTGTCACCACGGCCCGGGAACGTGCAGGGACTGCACGGCGTCGGCAGAGCCCGGCACTGCCCCCAGCAGAGCCCTGT
Source organism: Rhynchotus rufescens (assembly GCA_032273925.1). NCBI lineage: Eukaryota > Metazoa > Chordata > Aves > Tinamiformes > Tinamidae > Rhynchotus > Rhynchotus rufescens. Next base: position 6,523 of record JAVCKT010096030.1, read on the forward strand.
GCTGTCCCCAGCAGAGCCCGGCGCTGTCCCCGCGAGCCGCACGGCGCTCACTGCACTCACAGCACCACACGACACCGCACTACAGATCAGCAGCATCTCGGAGGAATTATCGGGAAAAATGTTCCCCTCCGACTGCGCTGGCCGTCTCCAAGTCAGCCGTACAACAGGGACAACTTGATCCACTTACGCTGAGCAGCAGCAATGTACAGAGCAGTGTTTCTAATTCTACTGCACATACGGGCTCAAGTCATCCACTTCTTGTTCATTACTTTACAACTCTGATTTTGATGCCAGCACTAGTTTTCGTGAGCTTTCTCCTTGCACTGACTGGGATGGATTCCTCTTCAGTTGTTGACGACTGCTAGATATTTTTGCATTAAGTTAAAATTTGTATGTAGAAAAACAAGCCTTTTCATTCTTACATTAGCCACTTGGTTCATTAGTGTTACTGGAACTGAAGGAACAGAGGTGAAGGCATCATTAGTCTTGTGAGCTGTTACCGGAAAGCAATCTTTTAAAATGCTAAGCAAAACCAGCTTTTACCTTTTGATCAATACCTGCATATGCCTGCATAAGAAAAAATGCTTCAGGTCCTTCAGCTTGGATTGAATTAGATTGTTTCATGGAGAAATAGGTTTATTTGATTTGTAGTTCACTGGGAACGTCCATCACTGCCACAATGCTCATCTCTAACACAGACAGGAGTCAAGCTGAAACTGAGTATTTCCCCTTACAGGTCTCACTGACTTCCTCTATTCTGTTCAACAGCCTGGACAGTGTTTGCTTCCAGGAATGCATGATCCAGGGACTCCACAGAGGGAAGAAAGCAGAGAGGGCATTATACTGGACAAGATTTTCAGAAAGAAAGTTACCGAGAGTTGTGAAGGGCCTTTTTTGGACCATTATTTTTTAGTTTATTCTCTAGTGTAAACATCAATCACAAAAGGTCCTTTACAAAAGCATCTCCAAGTGCTTAATAAATATTAACAAAAAACAGCAATGCTTCTCAATACCAGAAGAATGCAACAAAGGAGTTGTATTCTCTTTACAACTTGGCAAATTCCAGCAAACAAATCCGGAAGAAAGATGCCAAGTGACTCAATATTACATTATTTTATCGCGGATCAGTCACCAGTCCCTGTGAAAAGCCGGGACTTGGCTGCCCGCCCACCCCTCGGGAAGCGGCCAGGCCACCTCGGAAGGGAGAGGCTCTCGTGCAGCACAAGGCCACGCAGACACTGCACCAGCCCCACTCAGCAAGGACACAGTCACCCCGCGATGTCCCCTCCTCTACTCGAGCTACGTTATTCCCTGCTGACGTACGTCCAGAGGGAGGCCGGCACCAAGCTGCCTCCAACGCAGCCTCTCAAACCTAATGCACTCAAATAAGCACCGTGGTGCTCACCCTTCCCGGGGTGCCCAGCAGCCCTATTTTGACACTAGCAGCACTGATGCAAACAAGCACTTGCGTGAGATCTGCTCACAGCCACCATACAAAACAGCTTCTTGCAGGCTGGGCTGTGTTGACCTCCAATTTGCTTCTACTCTACAGCTGATTAAATTCTCAATGGACAGTGACAAATGCACTGCTCGAGATTTTAAATTCTGGTGGAAAAAGGAATGTACGTCCCCTTGATGGGTACAACACTATAGCTACGGGACTGTAAGGTCAAGGCCTGCGGCTGGAAGCAGACACTGCTTCATCACTTACTAGCAAACTGCTGGAGTCGCCAGCGGCATCAGAAAAGCTGGGAAGAAACTCTGAAGACTCTGAAGGCCAGTAATGGCAGGAAACACAACAGGCTCAGGAGACTAATTTTTCTGTCATCTATTAATTGCTCTGTATTTCTGTATCTAAAAATTACACCTCCATGTTATGTATGCACTATATAGCAGGGACACAGGCTGAGGAGATGCTTATATGGGCATTCACACGAGCAACAAAAGTGTTTCAAATCCTTCTGTTCACATTTTGCTTGTACAGCAGTGTATTTTCCATTTGCAAAGGATGTGCTCGCACATGCACACACAGAGGCAGAACTGCAGCTGGAAAAGCTGCATGCACATGAGAAATCACACCTTGCAATGCCCCAGAACCCCTGGGTTAGTTCTCTATACACCAATGCAAGACTGTACGCAAGACAGTCTCCACTGGTTGTACGCAGCTTATGCACAAAAAAGCCTAGCATTAAACTGTGTGAACTGTGCAGCAAGCAGCTGCCACGGTGCTGTACAGCCAGGACGTGTTGCTTCCTGCACGATGTTGGTTCCGGCACCACGCAGCCGCTCAGGTCCCTGCGGGCTGCTCCGGGCTCCGCAGCAGCGCGGGGTTTGCTGAGCACCACCACCACCCAGCGGCTCGCACAGGGAAGCTGCTCTGCACAAACTGCACTTCTTGCGCACGCAGATGCAGACCTGGTTTTGAACGGATGTCATCAAGGAGGTTAATATTTTTAAAGCTGCAACTGCCACCCGAATTGATTGCTCACACAAATGTACCCCCTTGTTAAAATACAGCAGGATGGGACACAGAAAACAATACTATGCATTCAGAGCATTTTTTAGCTTTGACCATTTTTTAATCATGTTCATTTTTATTTCTACCTATGAAACTTATTTCTCTTTTTTAAAACATACAACTTAACAAAAATTACTTAATATGTCAAGGTCTACAATGCAAACCACTTACAAATTCTATTATCATTAAGGGGATCCAAATATTTAAATTTTACTTGGTTAGAACTCAAATTAATTTTAAAATCAACTGAAATTTTTATGTGCTTAGTTTTAGATGCTATTTAAAAATATCTTTTCACTAGCTCACTACAGCATCTGTAGCTTTAATAAGAGTGGCACTGGAGCTGACTATGAAAAATAAAAGTGGCTTAGGGGAAGTACAAAATGTGAGCAAACAGTTGAGAGCACATTACTTCAAGCACACTTATTTTTTAGCAAAACCCATTCTTGCTCATACAGGTCGGCTCACTGACTTGGCAATTTCTCACTGACACTCTCTGAACTGGGCCAGGAGGTCACAAATTGACCAGAGGTCTGGAGCACCCTGCTAGGGGTTCCCTTATTACCAAAAAGGTCAGGCTGATATGTAATATCCTATAGCACGTCCTACAGCAGTTGTTGGTTGTGGGGTTTTTCCTCCCCAGAAAACTCGGCTGACCCTAAAGCATTTCCTGAATATCTGTTATTCTCAGAAGACATTTAAGGATGGAGAGCTAAGACTGCTAAAAGAGAGACCTTATTAAGGGCTCAGATCCTCTTTTTAAAGCAGCACTGGTTTGACTCAGCAGCAAAGTGCTATGCACAGCAAAATTAAAAATACTTTTCAAAGTACATTTTGCCTCTGTAACAACCAAACACTGAAAGGCTAAATATATGAAAGCACTACCATGTCCTCGTCCATATGGGCAGGAAAAGGAAAACCACACTACAAAAAAAGAGTGTTGATCAAAATTTGGTTCTGGAGTTGAAATTCTGGGCTCCATAATGTAAACCAGTCAAGTCTCCTTCTTTCCCTCTCCCCAACTCCATGATAGCTCCCTACTCAAATTAAAATATATATATATGTATATATATATGTATGTATGTGTCAATTCTAGTTTTACAGTTTGTGCAGCACATATGCACATATATCTAGGACAGGAAGATTTGAATTCACTGATAGTGCAAATGCTGCAAGATGCTGGGGGTGTAATTTAGATAAGAAAACAAGAATAGTTGCAGCAACAGAAAGCAGAATATAAAAAGATGCACTGAAAGAACTGATTTTTTCCTGCTATGATAGAAACATTAAAAAAATAAAACAAACACACACATACAACCCTGCTCTACCAAAGATATTAGCTTCAAATCACTTACCCCTCCAAATGCACCACCACCATCTGCCCCTGGCATAGATTCGACAGAGCTGGTGCTTGCTATCTGAAGGAAACACAATGACACAAACACTTCAGTGTAGTAATTCTTCCTAAAATATATCAAATGTTAAAAAGAAAACACAGAGTTTAGCTCTGACTTCTCAGCTGTTCTGTCGTGAGCTCCCTCAGTCTCAGTCACCAAACCTTTGCACCGACCCGCGTGCTGCTCCCCGTGAGCACTGCTGCTGCATGCAGCAACCTGGCAGACTCTGAATTGCACTTCCTTTGACCCCTATAAGCCAAAAGGGTAAGTGATTTATGTGGTCATTTGAAAAGTACTTGTCTTTTTTTTTCTCTCTCTTAATTGCAAGACGTTCCTTAATGTCTAGTGTACAATATAAATGCAAACTGACATCTATAAATATTCAATACATAAACCTGAGGGCAAATAATAAGCCTGTTACACTGAAATCACATCCTAAAGGCAGGATATTTCAGCTGGCATCGCTTTGCAGGGATGCTTTGTTCTCACAGGAGGAGGCTCTTTGCAGCCAACCCTCCTACCCTACCTGCAGGCCACTCTTCCCAAGCCCGTCACAGGCTTTGAGCCCATCCACAGCTCCAGGCTGTGGCAAAATCGTTTTACCACTGCTACTAGAAACGACCTGAGCTGCTGCACCGAGGAGGCAACCGGACAAAAGGAGTTTGCTCAGCTTTCTGTTCTAACCCCTTACACCCGACCCCGCAGAACAGGCAGGGTGAGTGAGGAGGCGGCGGGTGTGCGCACAGCCCAAGCACAACAGCCCCAGCACAACACCCCGCCCCAGCACAACACCCCCTCCGGCACAACACCCCGCCCCAGCACAACACCCCCTCCAAAGGGCTGTCCCTTGGGAAAGAAGCCACATGTTCTCCCTCCAGCCACCTCTATCTGCCTCTGCGATAAACAGCCATCCTACCGACTCCCCAGTTGGGTGGAAAGGGGGTTCCCAACAGAAACCAGCCTGGGCACCGGAGCCCATCCTGCCCTGCAAGGACACGTGGCCGCTCTGACACAGGAGAACATGAGAGCGAACAAGGGGGAGAGATAAAGTGGTCTGGAAGGGGGATGGAGAACCCCCCAGTAAGTTTACTGAAAAGGGGAAAATGCTTTTGTTGCCCTTCCAGATCCCTTCTTCTTTTTGTTTGGAATCACAAGCCAAACACGTTACACGTTAAATACACAAATAACAATGTACCCCAAAACGGTCAGCTCTAGAGAGAGGAAGAGAAAAGCGAGGAGATGAAGAAGTGATATAACAGCCTCCAGAAATCACAATTTAACTAATAAAGGCACTCCTGGCTCTCAGAGCTGCAGGCTGCCCCTTCCACAGCGCTCAGCCCCTGCAGAGCAGGTACCACCTTTTCCCTGATGGTTTTCTAACAACACACAGACTGGGTTCTTGCCCCACACCAGGCCTTTCTCTGTCGAGATTAAGCAGCTCCCAGGATGATCCTTTCCTTGGCAGAACTTTTGCACAGCCTGAAAAGAAACATTTACCTAGCCTTAAAATGTGGCAGGTGAAAACAGGCAGCAGGGAGTTGCATGTCCCCTTGCTGAAGGAATAAGCCACAGTGGGACCCTGAGGCTTTCCAAAGCACCTTTAAAAGACTGTGGTTAGAGTGGTGAACGGGCAGGCAGCGATGCTGCCAGCGCAGCCACCTCGCTACTGGCAGACCTCTGCACCTGCAAGAAACTTAAATCTTCTGCAGGAGAATCACGGGCTGAGGAGCAGCCCTTAATGCCTGTATAACACTCTGCAAGTCAGCACGGAAAAGGAAAGCATGTTAGAACTGCATGCAAAGACACGCAGCAGTCACAAACTACTGCAATTAACCACAGCCACTGTAGTGTATAAAGTGCACGGACACGGATGACAGAAAGGATGTGAGGAGAATAATTTGGCTTTTTTTCTATAAGCTTACTAGGTCCAGAGTCCCCTTTCTAGTAGCTGTTACAGAGCTGAGCAGGAATCCACAAAAGCATATCTACCTTTTGACTCATGACAGCAAAAAAAGAAGCTCACTATAATTTTTTCTCTAAATTTTTCTCTAGTTTTTTCTTCAGTATTCCATAATGATGTGAGACCTGTGCAGTAGATAACAGCCACAGCAGAATACAGCTAGGAAAGCTCTCCAGAGCTGTAGCTTTCCTTACAGAAATACACTCAGCAGTTTTTAACTGACAGCACGTTAATTTCTGCCACATTTAGCTTGACCTTAGTTTTCAACGTTGATTATCTAGATAACCTAAACTAAAAATGCAGGTTAGCATTCTGGCACAAAGGAAATGATTTCGTATATTGTGTTCATACCAAAGGCAGCAGATAAACCAGACTTCTGCTCCACCCCACTTTTATGAACGAGGGGAGTAGACACAAGTGGCTGCACCACCAGCACAGAAGCAAAATACAATGAAAAGCAGAAATAAGAGCACACTTATGAAGTTGAACAGGCACGGTGTCTCAATTGGCTAGACAAAAGTGTGCTTGTAGTGAGCAAAAAGATATTTTTCTATCAGATCATCTTGGTCCTGAAGTTGGGGTTAAAAATCTCAGAAGCTCCTAAAATGAGTTAACTTAAAAAGGCATTTTTCTTTCTTCCTCTTTTGGTTGCAATCCAGCATTCAGTGTGTTTTTCTAGCCACATTTCTTGTAGGTTTACAAGAAAAAAGAGGAGAGGAGAGAGCAGATTTCTTCTTTCAAAACTGGTAAATGAAATTTGGACCAGCTGAAAGCAATGGTCAGGGCTATCCCACCAGCCAGAAACTGACCCATTCACCACATAGTGGAGAATGTACCTTCAGTTACAGACAGTTGCAAGAGGTTTGGAAAAGTTCTTCTGCTTAGTGATGGCGCATGATTATATGAGGTCACTGAGGATGCTACCCTTTCCACTTTGCAAAATTTGTGGCAATATTATGCACAAGTTAACCGAAAAGAACAAAGTTGCCAGAAGATGAGAAATGAGGGGGAAAATAAATGCATCTTTCCGAGACTTAAAGGAAAAAAAAAAAAAGTAAATAAAATTACAAGCTTCCTTCCTCAATTTCTTCTGCTGTGTGAAAAGTATTGCTTTTTTTTTTTTTTCTTTCCCCTTTGGTTGAGTTCCTCACTTCCATTCTTCCTCTTTCCCACCAGACAAGGAGAAAGGAAAGTGCCTTCCCTCATCTCATTTCAATAGCAGCAATGAAAATCTGCCCTTTTACACAAATTTGCCTGAGACTGTTCACATGGAATGTGCAAAGCAAGCCAAAAGGGCATTTCAGTGCCTGGTCAGCTCTCCTTGAGCAGCCTAGAAGATCTATGATATTACCATCACATTACATCGCAGCATTATTCCTCTTGTAGTGATTCAAATATTTTTCTAGGTCTC
>JAVCKT010096031.1:0-13807 GCA_032273925.1 Rhynchotus rufescens
TGACAGTATTTCTCCTAAACTGAGGGCCAAAATTAGGCACGGCATCCTGTTGTGGTCTCAAGTGCTGAACAGAGACGGGAGTAATCTGTTCAGCCTCCTGGCTAGAATGCAACTGGATGTGCAGGTGGCTTGAATTTTAGCAGACAAGCTTTATAGTTTTGCTATTTGATAGTGATGTCTAAACTTCTGAATGAGCCTTTGCATTGGCAAGATCATGAGAGCTACAGAGAGAAGACAGAAGGCAGACGTATCCTGTCTCACAATATTGTCATAGCTGAATATTGTCAATATTTTCAAAACTGAGCAAATTCATTCGGGTTGGCCAGTAGTAGTAAGCTTATTGTGAGGAACACCACTGCAGCAGCACATTGTCTTTAAGAGTAGCCTTTGCCTTGATCAGCTTAAATGATACTGTAAGTCGGGCTCCTCTGAATTGCCTTTTTGGAAGACCTGTCTCTCCCAGTTGATTATATGGGGAGATTGGGAAGCTGAGTCTTCTGACTCCCAAAGCTGAAGTGAGGTGGTGTGAACATGCCCTAGGGAGCCCGATTGCTGAAGCTTTGTTGAAAGAGAGAAGAAAGACCACTTCCCCACCATTGATGTGGTAAGAGCTTCCCAAAACATTGAATTGTGGCTCTGTCAATGACGCACTGATTGCTATCTGAAAGCCAGTCTACAGGGATATGAATGAGGACTATTTTGTTCTTCAATTCATAAATTAGTGCATCTGTGTAGCCAGCATCTGTGCATGAGAGAAAGACCAGTTCAAGTAGTGAGAAACTAAGTCTTTCTCATCTTTGCGTCTTTTGTACATTGGCCATGTATGACTGGCCTGCTCGTTTTTACAAACCAGATGTAAGCATGAGAAATATGAACATCTCTTATCAGGGTGCCTGTTTAAGACATCTGGAAGTCAAGTGACCCTTTTTTCCTGGAAGAGGCTGTGATGCTGGTCTGAGCTTACATTTAAGATTCCTTGCGTGATGTACTAATGCAGTAGCTCTCTATGTAGTGTAAGTGATACTAACTAAAAACAGAGATTTTGGTGACAAATAAAAACAACAAAAACAACATGGCAAAATGTTCCATGGAATCTATAAACCAAGGCAATCTAGACACCACCTATAGCACTGCAATGATTTTAGAAACACCATTGCTAGCTTCCACTGCTTCCAGTTTTGCTTTATCCTTTCAAAGTTCAAGTTTCTGCGTTTTTTAAAAAAGTTATTGGCTCTTAAATTTTTTACTTGACATTTTCTCTACACAAAAAGGATTTTTGTGTTGTTTCTGGAAGCACTTTGAACAAGGGAAATTGGCCAAGACATTCAAAAGTTAAATTAAAATCCAACTCTGCAAATAACTTCTATCACTTAGGTGATTAACTTCACTCTCCAATAAAGGATATGAGAAGAAAGTGCAGAATTGTATCAGTCAGAAGGGCAAGAGAAAGGCTAAAAACAGATAGACCTAATCTAGGGTTGGCAAGGGTGACTTTCAGAAAAGATATTGGATATTTGGGTTCAAAATTATTGATAACTATGGAAGAATTGCTGACACTGTGGCTTAAGAACAGGACATTGCTAAGCTTGCTCTACATTGCTGGTTATGAGCTCAGTAAAGCATTGAGCTAGGTAAGAGCAGGATTTACAGGTCGGTGATCTGTAGCAGTCATTTTGAAAAGCTTTAATCATGGGATGTCGTTGGTGGTGGGAATTTCTTTGTGCACCTACGGATTAAAGAAAGTATGATATGTCTAAAATGGAGAGGGTACTAGACAAGCCTCATGGTATAGATAATCCTTTCTTGCCGGAGTTGTCACTGATGTTGATCAAAACAGCCGTGCTGGTCTCCTCTTCAAAAGTGTCTACATAGTGAAAACAAAACACACGAAGTGTAATCCCAAGTGACATATTTGCCTTTGCATCTGTGCCCACATCTTCTGTGACCAAAATTTTAAAAATTCTTTCCTCTTGCGAAGCTGTTGCAGTGAAAGCCTTTCCGCTTTATATCCCCTTTTTTCAGTAAAAACAAGAGAGAGTCATTTTCCATTTCAGAATGCCAGATGTAATATCTCTGGAGATTAACCTCCTTTCCAGAGTTGTTTATGTGGTTGAAAGAATAAACCTGTTATCATTAAAAGGAAAAAAAATATCCTGCGCCTTATTATTTCCAGAAATAATGCCGACGTAATAAGATTTGTTCAATATTGACTCTGGGTGAATTTAAGAGAAATCCAGCCCCTAAGATCTTGTGTTGTAGGAAGAGGCAGCAAGACAGTAAGATGGACACTGGGAAACGTTTAGGAGGGCATTGCGCTGTGATGTTAATAAGAAAATAATGCTTTTTTATGTGAAGGTTGTTATTTCACCAGGCAGCAGCTCTTACAGGCAGATGGCTTTCTCCCATGTGCGCTCTCTGGGATGCAGAATTTCTGTGTGACTTTTCTTCCAAGTCATTCTCTATCCTTTCCTGCACCTCTGTGGGGTTTTGAGTTGTTGTTGTTTATTCTTTTGTTATTATTTTTTTTACATTGGGGTCATCAACAATTTTTTTTCTTGATGTCTGCACAGGGCATCTACTTTGAAGATAACTTCTCACCTTTTAGTTACTAAAGGAATGTGAGGAATGAAGGCCAGCGGCCCCCAGCATACCAAGCCGCCAGACTGTGTTTGTACATGCAGTAGAGAAAAAGCAAGATGCCTACAGTCTCTGGGAACAGCTTCCGAGGCCACGAGTGCTGTTTTCCTGGGCAGCCACGGAGTGATGGCTGTGGTGTGTTTGGAAAGAGAGAGAGATTTAAAGTTTGCATCAGGGCATTTCAATGTTATGGCCTTCTGTTCCCCAAAAAGTGCTTGTTGCTAGTGCTAGCAGTCATGTAAAGGAATAGCTGTGAGTTTTGACTTGCCATGTCAAATTTCATCTTGTTTTGGCGATAAATTTCTCTTGAAAATGTTAATTTTTGAAACAGATCTGCGAGTAAAGTGGCAAGAGAAATGAGTTGCTGATGTCACTGTTGTGGCTTTGGGATAGTTCCAAGGGCCAGTAGGGTGCCTGGGGCAACAAGAGGGATTATTCCTGCTACTACAAAGCTGTGTTGCTGTGTTCCTATTTCCTCTGTCAACGATGATGCCACTGCCCTGTAGAGAGCATGTGGGTGTCCAGCAAGTTGGTTAAGATGAAAATACTTGGGTGAATCTGTCTCCATCAAGATGCCTGTGGCCTCTCTTGATGGTATGGACAATGTGTTGTGCCGTAGCCGTTCTCGGTCGCCTCAGCCATACTGAGTGTTAGCGCTCAAGCCGCAGACAGCAGGGTTTATGCTTGCATCTTGTGGGCTCAGACTCGTGCCAAGGCCTGGGCATCTGTGAGAACAAGGAACATCTTAAACCACACAGGTTGCTGGGATCATGTGGGATTCCTACAATGACAGTGGAGTTGTGTGTTCATATCCCAGAGGAGCTAATCCAGTTTTCATGTCCGCAGAGGTCTTGAATAGTTAGAGAGAGAGGAATTACTAGCACCCAGAGTTAGTTTTTCACAACTGAAGCAACCACCCAAGGTTCCTTTCATAATCAATGAGGATAAAGCTCATAAGACCTGAGACTCAGAATAAGACCAGTCAAATGCTGGACCCCAGCAGCAGTCTTGGCAAGGTCCGTACCGATTGCAAAGAGTGTCTTTTGCCAGATGGGGGGACTGAGCACCCACTTTAACTGAGGGATGTCCAGGTTAGCTGTGATCGGATGCATGAACATTTTCTCAATGACCACCAAAACCTGCTGCCCTGGAAGGCCTTGCTGACATGTCCCACGTGGAGCCTGGTTTTGGCTGGTGGAACGTATAAGCCTAGTCACCCACGCAGGAACAGCCAAGCCTGCAGGAGGAGAGCCCAGACTGCTGTCTTGCTGGAGTGACAAGCCCTCCTATTGCCTCTCTGCAGCTCAAGTCACCAAATGACTTCAGAACTGTACATAGGTACAGAAATATAAAGCAACCTAAACCCAAGGCCCACCCATGATTAATTGCCTACCAGGCCCAAAGAACTCTCTCTTCTCTGGTCAGTCAGGTGTTCGGCTATTGCATGATTTGATCAGTACTTGAGGTAAACTGGATTATGTACTAGTCATCAGTCAGGCGTAGCAACATTGTTTGGCCTTCATTTCTCCCTTGCAATGAGGTGAACAAATGCCTTTCAGAGCCACTTTGTTGCCAAGAACGTGATGAGCTTGGCTAGTGCCCTGTTGTGATATGTGCTTTTCATTTCTTGTCAAAAAACCAAAAATGCAGCACTCGCTGGATTTAAACATCATCACTGGTGTGGTAGGGAAAATCTTGCTCCTCTGCTTGTCCAAACCCTTTGGAGGATCACCCGCATAATATCTCTTGAGACAGATTTCCATGTGATGAAGCTTGCACTGACCATCTGCATTTGATTCCTTGCAGAACACGGTTGGAGAGAACCGATGGCTGCAAGGGCATCTGATACAGTTGCTGATGAATTATAGTGATACGAGCACAGCTGCAAGATGGGCGCAGAGCTGCAATATGCCCAAGGAGATCCTGCCTTATGGAGTGGCTGATGAACTGCAAAAGCTTGAGATCCAAGAAAGGTGTATATATATAGTTTATTTCATGGCAGTTCAAAGTCAATTGCTTATCATACAAGGACTATGTATTTAAAATAGTTTTCTGTAATGCTTCTTTGGGGAGATAATTTTGCCAAAACGTTTTCCATTTCTGGATCATGTCTGTATGCTTTTTATATGTTGCATTTACTTTTCATAAACGTGGAAACGTCTTCAAAAATTGCATTTTAATCTCACTCTAATCTTTTAATCTCACTTGGAGTATTTAGAAGCTGTATGAACATGTTTCATGCAGCGGACAGGTATTTATACCCCCTTTGCCAGATTGCTAGGACAAATGAGATTAAATAACATGGGTAGAACATGAAGATGTGTTTATTTTATACGAGGTGATTATATTTGTCAACAGACTTTCTGTACTGCTTCCTGTACTGGTACAATACCTTTTGAGAGACTTGTGGCCAAGAAAATTATTTTAAAATTCAACAGAATTTTTTGATTATACTGATTTTCTTTGTCCTTTGACAGCCCTTCCACCATTTTTAGCTCACCCTATACTTTTTCCTCATCCAAAGCTGTCAGAAGTAATGAGCATTTTTGATATTTGGGATCAGATCCTGGAAGGGTTACATTAATTGAATTTGAGATAAAATTGTGTCCTTAAGAAGCCTTTAGTCCCTTAATTCACCTTTGTCCCCTTCTCTTCCTCAGGGTTGGTGACTCATGCAATTCCAATAAAGGAGGACCGTGGTTCCTCCCTGAATTTAGGGCCCCTGAGGTTTCACATACCTGCAGCACCCAGAGTTCTTTCCCTGTGGACATACAAAAGTAGTTGTTTAAAGAAAGGTGTAGGTATGGTGTTCAGTGATATAGCACAGGAGAGAAGTCATGCAGCTGGACCCAGTTCCTGCATATAATAAGCCTGCTGTAATAGTTCAGAAAACAACTGACCTGGTGATTGCTGTGCTCTTGTGTGCTCATGAGCCAAATCCATGCAAGGCTGTAAGTCACTGCAGTCTTTGGGCTCCAAGAAATTACACAATCACTCTGCTGTCCCACTGCAATCAAAGAAAGCAGCGTTTTCCTCCACTCATTCATGAGTATGAATTAATCTAATGCTCTAATTAAAGAGCTCAATGCACAGGAGAGGAATTACACCTGAAAGGTCAATGCAAAAGCAGGAGAACGTTGGTCTGTCTCATTTTAGTGCAGCTTTGTCATTCCTTCTTATATTTTCTTAAATATGAGTGCTTTCTTTTTCTTTCTTTTTTTAATTTGAAGATTTCTATGGTCTTTCTGTTTCAAAAACAGGAGATACAAGAGGAAGATTTGCAGGAAAAATCCTGCAAATCCTGACCTGACCACTTCCAAGGGTTCCTTGGAACCTTGGATCCAAGGATCCACCTGACCGTTTCCTGACCACTTCCAAGGGTTAATTATTTACAACTTTGCGTGAGCTGATAACTGTGTGAGCTAAGGGATAGCATCCTTCAAAGACAGCTCATGCTACTAGTAATTCCAAGTAATACTAGTAATAACTTTGTAGATGGAGTTCAGCCTTTCAGTGTAGGTAGAAATCTGTATCTACCTGTAAATGGACTCTTAGGGGAAGAAGTAGAGGTAGGGACCTTCTTGGCATTGCCATTCTGCAGATCTGCCTGCCCTTCCTCTTCTGCTACCTCTGCATGGCCTGAGCCTTTCTCTTGTTACAGCAAAATATGTTTATTGCATCCACAGAATTTGGAAGTGACCTCTTATGTTCTTTGTTCAGCATTCTCCCCTTGATGTCATGCCAGAATTGTGAGCTCTAGCTATTGGTTAGAATCTGTTACTCCTGCATGGTCAATATTCCTCCATAACTACTGGGTAGGAAACTCTTCTGAAAAGTGCACACCTAACACCTGAACAATGTTACATGTGTCTCCAAGCTTATCATTAGAATTGTTGTCTTCAATGTGACAGAAAATTTCCATCTCCTGGAACAAGTGACTCTGCAAAAACTACAGCTTTAATAGCTGAAAATCATGTTTATGGGCCATAGATTGGACTAAAAATCTTTAGAAGGCAGATGAGAACTTCAAGTGTATTAATATTTTCTCAATGCTGATGATTTTGAAAAGTTTGTGCGTTGAGCTTCATAGAACTGATCTTAGTGAAGATCACCTGCAGTGGTTCATGCTGAAGACCTTCAGGAAATATGACATGAGTGTATTCACCCTTGAAGCACTATCTGCAAAGACCCACTTCTCTCCATCTTGGAGCAGAGGAAACTCTTGTCTGTCTAGGGCATGCTTTTGCCTTGCTCTAATGCAGCTGCTCTTGTGGAAATGCGCTCCTTCTCCTTCCTGAAGCTATCTCAGCTGCCTGGTGGGAGCCAGAAGGTTTTTACATGAGGTGTAATCCCACAAAACACAAAGGGATGATTAACAGGAACATGACCTAGCCACAAGCTCAAGGAATCTAATGAGGTAGGAAGCAAAGAGGTCAAGAATATCTCTTCATCTGTACCCTCTAGGAAGCCTACATCGTGTCAGGGACAGAATGAAGGCAAGACAAGTAAGATGTGCATTGCCATTCACGAGGAGTTGTGATGGATGAGTGGAAGCCTTTTGGGCCTCAGTTTATTCATCTGTTCATGATACCTCTTACAGTAGCTTCTTTAAAAGCCATGGAGCCATGAAGCTTAATGAAGCACTGTTTTTGCTGTGCTACTGTTGGAGCTAACAAACCAGCAGGTTCCTGAGGAGGGTGTTCACACTGCAGAGAAACAAGGTGCTGTAAGCAAATAAATGACATCATCTCTGCCACTGGTCCCACCACATGCCGCTCCTGAACTCTGCAGATGAGAATAGTCTTGGAGACATGAGACTTCACACCTTTATTAAATATTTTACACAAATATTGACTTCTCCATGCACACATACCCCTGGAAAAGAGTGTTTGTGCAGGAGAAGCTGCTCTGCTGCAAAATTAGTCACACAGTCCCCTAAACATGAGGTTAGTAAATGTTTTCTCAAATAATAAACCATTTTGAGTCTATGGGAAAGAGACTATTCAGAAGTTCATGATATGTCCAAAATAGCTGGATATTTTTTATTAGTCTCTTTCCTCTGATTGCATCATCTGGCTGGGACACCATAGCAATGTGCTGACCTTCCAGTTACAGGGCCCTTTCAAGAGACTCTGCTGCATTTTGAAAAGAAAATGTGCTGTGTAAGATCCTGTCATAGGAAACCAGTTAGCTCGTTTCGGCGGGCACCTTACCAACATTCCCAGTGTTGTAATTAAACAGATCCGAAGCTATTCTGTATGGTTTCATTTGATGCCCAAATGGAGGAGCACAGGCCTGGCACTCAGTCTAAACTCTACCCCTAAATATAGAAGATTTTGAAACATTGCTTCTGAACTTTCCTCATTTCTTTCCCATGCAACACAGGATAAATGTTCTTGCATAGTTTGGGGGACATTGTACAGGGAAGAGTACAGCAAGGAGATCTTGAATCCTTCCCAAGGCTTCACAGTGTAAATTCATGAAGGAGACTCTTGCCCATTCCGACCTGGTAGTGATCTAAGTGTGGAGCAATGTGAGATTCTCTTTGAGATGGTTTCTGTTCTAGGGGAACATGAAGCTCCTGTATGGACACCTAGTTGATCTAAGATGATTTCTTTTTTATAGATTGGCCTGTGGGAGCTATCAGACTTCTCTGTTAACTTCAGGGACTTCAGTGGTGAATTGAAATTGTAAAATCTTTGAATCTGGAAACATCTGCCCAACTTTGTCATCTATCAAGTTGCATCAATTCTGGGAAAGAGGACAGAACACTGAGGACAGAGCCTGGGAGCTATGTTATAGCGTGTTGTCTGGTCTGGCTGTTCTCTGCAATGGGTGCAGTGCATGTGCATGGTGAGGTCTCGAATGCAGTGCTGTTTTTTCTGTATAAAATGAAAGGAGTGTTTGAGCCAAGATGAAGGAAATAGATATAGAAGGAAATGAAAAAAGGGCAGTTAAAAAAAAATACATTACATGGAAAGTAGTGGGTCATGAGTAAAATGAGGGACTTAAGACTCTTGATGTTCCTCCAAGCTAGGAATTCCCCTCATGGCATACTTAAAAGCTGTCGGATCTGTTTCTACAGGGTGGAAGAAACTGCAAAAGCAGAGAATTACGAAGAGGTTAAGAAGAAGAAGAAGGATTATTACCAGTTACCTATTCCATGGGCAAATATTCACTTTCTGCAGACCATGGAAGAGGTGCTACCATGCTGGGAGAAGGTGCTGAAGGTCAGTCTTATCCTGGTATTTCCTTTGCAGGTTTGAAGAGCAGAAGCCTTACAGCAGACTGCTGTGTGGGGTTATGTGTGAGTGTCACTGCCATCAAATGTCCCTCTCTCCAACTTAGGGGAAGCTGCTGTGAGCGAGCAAGGTCTAAAGGCTTGTCTAATTGGGGAACAGATTGGAAAGTACTGCACCAGGAAAAGTCCTCAGAGGGATAACTCTGGTGTGCTATGAAAGTCTCTGTAGTAGCTCACACATCAATAATTCAAAAAGGAAGTCATTTGAAAGGAAACATTAGTGTTTGGGAGTAGTACCCCTGGGACAGCGCTTGTTTCTCAAGAGCTGGTCCATACCAACCAAGTGTAGATAATCTGGAAATGAAGAAGACCTGTCTGTGTTGCAGCCAGGACAGGTGGTGGGCATTGACATGGAATGGAGGCCTTCATTTGGCGTTGTTGGGAAGCCACATGTCTCCCTCCTCCAAATCGCTGTGGATGAGGAGGTGTTCCTGCTGGACTTGTCACAGCTCCTTGAGAAAACTGAGAGGGAGAATGAGAAGGAGAAGATTTCCCAGTTCATCCAAAGGCTCTATTCAGATCCGAGCATCACTAAACTTGGTAACTTGCTTCTCTTCTCCCCTGTTTGTGTCTTTGAAAGAGGTCAACCTCTCCTACTATCTGAAATTCCTAAGCAATGTTAGTATCGTCAGCTTTTGTAGGACTGGGTATATCAGAAAGCAGGATGAATGGCATACCTGGGAATGACAGAAATGTCCCCATTTCAGGTCAAAGGTTTTCGAGTTAGCCTGATCCTCTTGGGCTTAGGATCGTCTTTGTTAGCTCTGTACCACGCCCTGATTTACACCCAGCCTTGAGTGGACTATGCAAGTCTGCCATCCAGCTTTTTGGATTTGCTTGCCCTCTCCTGGAGCTACCCCTACCCTGATAGACACCAGACCTCTGTTGTTTAGCGTTACTGGATTTAGATTCTGTTCAGACGTTTTGGGGAAGTGTTAAAGCTTGGTTCCAGGGCTTATAATTCTCCAGTGCAAATTGTTGGAGGCTAAAAACTTCTCATGGAGCTGATCTGTTAGCCTTTCACTAATCTAGCAGATTTTAAGTCAGTTGAGAAAAGTAACTTTAGAAGCTATACAAAAATTCGCAGCACACATTTTCCATCCACCTTTACACTCCCAATCTTGACCTGTAAGAGTAAATCTTTGAAGCAGGAGAGATAGGAGACTGCCTTTCTCCCTACTTTGAGCAGTCTTTCCACCAAACTTTGTACATATATTGTGAGTATTTTGACAAGAGAGAACTGCAGTGAGTTAGCCATGATTTGAGCTTTACTAGCTGTTTGATTTGTGGCTTGTTTTTCCAGGTTATGGGATGTCTGGAGACCTGAACAGCCTTGCAGCCACATGCTCTGCTTTGAAAGATGTGGATAAGCAAGCTCAAGGTGTAGTGGATCTACTCACAGTAGACAAACAAGTAAGGATGGACTTTCAAGATAACAAAAATAATTTCTTTTGCCTTTGCTGTAGATAATTGCCATGATTTCACAACATTTCTCTTTCTATATCCTGTATTGGCAGGGAAATGACTAAGTGAATTAGTAGAACTTTTTCCCCTTCTGGTTTCATGGATTGTGTGACTATAAAGAAGAATTTTGTTTTTGTCAACTAAAAAGTCAGTGCTTGATATTCTCATAACTTTTTTATAGCCTGAATGAAAGCTATGGCGAAGCAGTTGAATGGAGACATGGTGTTGTTCACTTAGGAGGAAGTTGCTTGTAGAGGCTCTGATATTCCAACCTCCTTGGTACCAAAGCAGTTGAGCCATTGATTTGCAGAGAAGCCACAGTGTTTCAGGAAGGTTTTAGATGGATGCAGAACCGGAATTTCTGTTAGATGGAAATGAACCTTGTTTCTGGGTTAGAACTCAATAATTTTGAGTTCTAGCTTTTAGCTTTTTTAGCTGTCTTTAGAAATGGTAAGGAAAAAACATTTCAACTAGTAACATTTGTAGTTGGTTTAAGGCTGTTGGATTCGGATGAAAACTGATCCACAGGACTGAGAGTTTAACCTGAACAGTGCTGTGGAGTATGAAGTACACACCAGCAGCCCCTGCCTCTGTTTTATCCGAGACATAGAAACTTGCCTCCTGTTTCTCACTGGACTCATGAAGGAAGAGAGACCGCACTGCTGCCGCTGTGTTAATTTGGTGTCTCTGGCAGCCCGCAGTGTGACGGAGCACCCTGCATGTCTGAGAGGTCCCAGTTGCAGCCCCAGTGCTGTGATGCAATGCTGTCAGAGAACATGATTGGTCTCCTTGCCTGGTTATGAAACAGATTTCATTCCAGCAAGGGTGTTTGTTAAACAGATAACCAGATCTGCCTATATATCTAATGCCACCCCAGCACTTGTTTGAGACAATGTGCCATGCAAGAGATAGAGGTGATAGGGCTGCTGTGTGCCAAAGTTGTTTTATAAGCGTATGTTTTACATCTTTCTCCCATTGTTAGCTGCAGAAGAGCTTCACTGACTGGAAGAAGGGTGGCCAGAAGGTCGATGTACTGGCCCCAGAGCCCAGCTGCGAGCACAGAGTGTTCAGGCAACCGGAAAGAGGACTCAGCCTGTTGGTGCAACATGTCCTGGGGAAACCTCTAGATAAAACAGAGCAGCTGTCTAACTGGGAGAAACGGCCGCTCCGCAAGGAACAGATCCTCTACGCAGGTGTGGTCACTACCTCCATGGCAAGGTGCTCCAGAGAGTCCATTACAGGCCACGTTTGTTGGCTGTCCCTGGAAAAATTGTTAGATAGCAAACAGAGAAAATGGCTTTGCTTATTAGATCCTGTTCAGAGAAGCCAGTGCATAATATTTGCCCTTTTTGCAAATGTGGCTTTAATGGTTGAAGTTTAAACTGTCCAGTGATTCATTATTGCCTTTATGAAAGAATTCCTGTGCTTGGCTGATTCTTTCTGATGAAACAGCATCTCAGTGGAAATTCCTTTCCATAACTGAAAAGGAAGAAAGTCCACGTCCTTCTGCCTCATTTCACCGTGCAGCCTTGCTCGGAAACAACTATTGTGTTCGTTTGTCATAGTGAAGTGCGTGTTAGAGCAGCGTTAAAAGTGGGTAGAACTGGTGTTGGAGACTCCAACACAGAGTCAGTACGGCGGAAGGAGCAGTGGAGGTTACTGTTGATTGCCCCCGAGTCAGAAGTCTGTCTCTAAATATTTTCCTGAGGCATCAAAGGCCAGCCTGCTGAAGCGAACCAGCCCTTTGTTAAATTCAGCTATCCTTGAAGTTGACACAGTTCCCACAAAAAGTTAATCACCAGGACTTGTAAAACTGGCTTGGAAACGTAGCTGGTTTCCGTTGCAAGGAACAGAGGCCACACAGCAGTGTGTGTGGGCAGGTGATTGCAAAAACTCAGTTATTACGTTTTAAGATACCGCATCTAATATGGAAGTTACCTTCCCAGAGCTGTGAAGCGGTAATAAACCATGGGAGCAAGCTGCTACTCCATAACAATGTGAGTGAAACGGGATAGCTAAAGCTACTCTGTGAGGCAGTTTAAACAGGTCTGCTTTAATTTGCATCACATCAGGGCTCAGCGGAGGCCCTGACGTCTCAGTGGAGGCCCCATTGCTTTTTTCAGCTACTCTGCCTCAACTCTTTGTGTTCATGTGTTTCTGCCCAGCAAGGAGAAAAATCTTGGCATCAATAGCAACCCCTTTATGCTAGACTGAGGTTGGTGCTCTCTGTCTTAATTACCCGGAGGCAAAATGTCTTGTGTATTTCTCTGAGCTGGGCAAATGATTAGGTACTGAAAAGTAAAAGAGCAGAGGATGAGTTGCATCTTCACACAATATTGATATTCAAGCATTATATTTTGTAGCATTTGCAAAGGTGAAGGCTCTTCCTTACAACAATTTAAAAAAAAACAAAAAAAAAAAAAAAACCCTGTTTCTCGTTTGGATGAAACTCTATGATGCTCCTGTTTTGTTCTTTTAGCTTCGGATGCATACTGCTTGTTGGAGGTCTACGAGAAGCTGTGCAAGAATCCAGTGAGCTTTGGCCTAAGTTCAGACCTGACTGCGAGTCTGGTGGGAAAACCAAGCATAAAAACCAGGGCAAAGAAGCAGCCGAATAAACAAGAAGTACCAGCATCTGCTGGACAGGTTTGTAAATGTCTTCAAAGATCTTTGTGTTGCTTGAGACCCCTTCAAACATTACCTTGTCTTTCAATGTTACTGTTAGCTCTGCCTGATACGCCTGCTTGTAGTCCATTCTCAGGACTATTGCAGCATCTTCCTCATGCCAACCTTCCACTGGTAGGATACAGTTTCCCCTTTGAGTGCCTCATTTCAGTATTTCCTGCAATTGTAGGTTCATTTTCTCTCCTGGAAGAACAATGGTACAAATCTGTGAGGCAGAATCCAGTTAAACTTGTTGGCAGAAGCACTGCTTTCATGTTTCCTCATAGTTTCCTCATGCATTTTGAACTCCGTGGCCTAGGTGTTGCATTAGTTGAGTTTCAAAACTCTAGTCTCTTTTAGTTTTGATGAAGCTTCCACATACTTGTTCCACGTTGGGAATGCCTCCTTTATTGCAGTGGGAGGAAAAGTCGGCAAAAGTGCAAGGATAGTTTATCTCTACCTCCCTGCCTACCACCTTATCCTCCGAGACTGGTCTCTTCCAGTGACTTATGTTGTGGAAAAGCCTTAAAGTCCAGCTGGTGATAGCTTGGTGACTGCTTAAATATCTTCCATTATGACTGATCCCTTTCTCTGAGTGATAAAGAAGGTAAATATTTTACTTTCGAAATGCAGCTATCCAGCTATTTGTGCACCTATGAAAACATTAGTGGAAAACTGGCTTTGTTGATTAACTGACCAGGCTAACTATGACTGCATATCTTTCAAAGAAGCCCCAAAGGT
>JAVCKT010096032.1:0-10758 GCA_032273925.1 Rhynchotus rufescens
TTCAGACCGAACCTGGTTTACCTGACCAGTCTGAACATATTACAGCAGCAGCTATTACTATGGGCAGCTAAACAAGCTGTGGTACCCTTACCAGAGATTAGTTGGTGTGAGACTTTTCCTCTCACATGTGCATGTCAGGTCCCACTATCTCCAACAGGGAAGATGAAAGTGAAGTAGAAATGAATAGCAATGGTTAGTGGACAGTTTGCCATTTACTGAAGCCTCTCAATGCAGCCAATTTACAGGAAGATAGGTTGGATTGACCTTGGTTTTCTCTCTTTGCCTTGTTATGCCTTTCTGAGTGGAGGAAATCAATTGAGGAATACATATTGACAATCTAAAGCTTACGTGCAATCATGTGGAATTGTCATCAGTGGCTCAGCACTATTTAGTCCTGATTACTTTAAAAAAAGATCAGATATAAGTCTTTATTTACAGGATAAGTCTTAAATAACTATCCATATAGGCAGTGGTACAGTTAGCATGTACCAAGGTGACTTAAAGGATATATAAGGCAAAAACACTTTTCACCCAAATTTTACCAAGATAGAGTTTGGCTTCTGAAATCAGCTGTTAAACTCTCAACAGCTACAAAGGAACTGGAATTTCAGCCTTATTGTTGGTTCCAGTGGAGAATCAGTACTGAAAATCAAAAGTCTTAGAAGACTTCTAAATAATCTAGAAAAAAAATGTTCTAAATCTGTGAAAATCTTTTTTTGGAACTCAAAATCTTTTAAAAATGGTAAAGCTGCCTCGTGGAAATCTCATTGTCAATCTTGTGTAGATATCAGTTGGTCAAATTTAGCAGCAAATACTTGTGCATTCAGGATGAGATATAAGACCTGACTCATTAGACTGTTAGTTCTACCACAATTCTTCTGGTTGGCATTTGATATACACTTGTGCATCATATCTCTGGCAGTATTTTTCTGTTCATCTACTCTTTCACAAATCTGTTACTTCACACCTTACATACCAAAAGCAGCTTTACATTACCCAGAATTTTGCTTTGCTAGGTTACCTTTGATTTTACCTTCTAATGACTCATTTTACGTTCTTATGACTGTTTTAGTTGCCTCCATAGTGCTGATTATACTAATAACCTGTGGGATACAGCTAAAATGGTAAGTCTCTTTCGCAGTCAAATCCATAATGCTCTTCCTCAGATGAAAGGTTATATTTCTGATTCATACCCTTCCAGCAGACACTAGGTGTTTCTTTGTTTTACGTTCCCATGCCTCCCTCCCTTTCTCCATACTCAAGGTTTTGTAAACCGCATTAACTTCCTAGACAGAGGCTTCAAGCTATGTTTCATTCATTCTTTTATATGAGACCATGTAATTTACAGCAAAAATTTGGTGTCCTAATTGATCCAAATAAACTCTTGTACTTTATAGCTAAATAAAGAGTCTAAGAGAAATTAAATATCCAAAAATCCTCAACTCTCAACCTAGTAGAAAAATCTTGGTATTTTGATTCACTTTCTAGTAAAATCATTTTCAGCAGTAGGTTCCTCTGAAATCATGACAATCAGTACTTTCCATTTTAGCATCTTAGATCTCATGAAAAAAAGCTCTCTAAAAGCTTATGTTACTTTATGATCACTTTTCTGATATTTCTACTCAGAATCTCATAAAATGGCATTTAAAATATGTTATTTGATACAGCTATTGTTTAGCAGTGGGTTTGCTGTTATTTTTCAAAATAAAGTGCTTAGAATCAAGTCAATAGCAATCTCTGTTGTATGATTTACAATGACACTTAAAATCTCTTCTCTAACCTCTGTTCTCTTTATTTCATTTCAACAATGTCTTGAAGATAGAAATAGCTCTTTTATATTTATATTCTCAAAGGATGGAAGCTAAATACATAAATGTGTGTGCCCCTTCACTTAAAATTTATCAAAGCTGATGTGTATAGTTATTTGATTCAATGCTCTTCCCCCTCTTCAGCTTAGTAAATCTATCGCATAAAGTTTATTGTGAGACATATGAACTTTCAGTGGTCTGTGGTTACACAGACTTTCCATATTGCCTGTGAGAATCATCTTCTGTTCTCTGATACTTTAGTTTTCCTGTTGTTGTTGTTTTTTTTTACTATTATGTGTGAAATATGTGTATGTGAACTTTTTGTTTCCTTCTTATATTTGACACCTGGTATGTGAATGTTTGTATCTTTGATAATCTCCTGTCTGTTTTGGAAAAAAAAAAAATCTCCCAATGAAGCCAGTTTCTGTGATATTCCTGTTTCTCTATTCACACATCAGTCTTACATCTGTCTTAAATATTTCACAAGACTTCTTCAAGGGGTCATTTTTCCAGTTCTGTGCTTTCAACTTCAACAGTAGAAATGCTTCATATTGAAAGAAAAAAAAAGAAAAAAAAAAAGACAAACAATAATATTTCATGCTCAGAAATTAATGGCCTCCTTCCATAACAGTGCAGTTCACATGAGCTGTTTTTCTCTGTTCCTTCTTGACTTGGCTTTCAACCCTCTCTTCAGCTGTGCTTGAGGAAGAAAAAACAATATGAACAAATAGTCTCTCACTGGCTAAATAAAATGCCAGTGGAATCTATCTGGCCTATCTCAAAACAAAACAAAACAAACAAACAAATAAACAAACAAACAAAAAAAGAGTTTGAACACGAAAAAGGCTATAGTCGTGTTCCCCAGTGTTCCCCAGTTCTCTCATGCGACATGAATTCATTTATCCTCTCACATGTGGCACTTTACTTTCCGGAAGCAATAGGTCACTCTTTAAGTTGTGTCTTCAGTTTAGGTTTGATGCAGCCATCACCATCATCACAGGGTATTTTTCAGCATCATTTTAACAGTCTTTATGTCTTTCCCTGCTGTGTTTTCTGATCAGTCTGTATTTTTCAGTCAATTGGTCTCTGCTATGAATCTCTATTTTTCTTTCTCCATTCCCACAGGCTCTGCGTATTTGCAAATCTGGGACAACCCTGCAAGTCTCGTAAACTGAATTTGATTAATTAAGCACAATCTGTATAAACAAAACTCTACCCCCAGAAGATATATCTTTCTATTTGAATCAGATGAACCTACTCAGTTTGGAGGCGACCTCTTGTTTATTTTATAACAAAGGAGTAAATCATCTGCTGCCAGAAACTTAGCACTTTGGATACTGGCTGCTGCTAATAATTCTTTCTTTACAGGAGTAATAATTGAAAACCACTTATTATAAAGAAAATTGCAATTAAATTCTCATTATTGCACCAATACCATTTTCCTGGGCAGCAGGCTTCCTGAAGGTGTAATTTTAACCACTAATTTTAATTTTAATGGAATAGCTGATACATTGAAACCCACTGTCTTCTGAGGAAGAAAATAGCTAGAAATGTAAAGGACTTACATCCTTACAGGATGTTGAACTGTGCTGTGGAATTGCAAGACTGTATATACTGGTAGAAAGTATCCAACAAACACAGCCTCTACACATAGCAAATTTGACCAGTGCCCCTCATAAGACCTTTTGCAATATTTGAAGTATTCAGGCCTCGGACTTTCGCAGATCTTAAAGCATTTTTGTGAGAGAAATGCTCTTCATGGCAGCTTTGGTGATGCAGAAAAAGAAGATGTCATCCAAAAATCAGCTAGTAATTTCTACTGAAGAAATCAACTTTTCTTTGGTTGTTTTACAACTTTCTGATAGTCATGTGGATGAAAAAAATATTCTGTCTTCGTGTGGTGAGAGAGTCCCATCTTCTTTGATATCAGCTTAGTGTGAGGTTTTCTCAAGTTTACATTACAGCAAGACAGTGTTAATTTCTGAGGACAAAAATGCCCTTTTGGAGGTTTTGCTATTCAAGATGATAGTATTTCTTGGACTTGGATTTGATAAATTTGGGATTGTTACAAGCACACTTCAAAGCAAGCTTTGATCAATGTGTTCCATGTAGGAAGATCATAGTGCCACTGTTCATTTTTGCTTTTGAACTCTTTGGGCAAGCTGAAATTGCTGTATTGGGAAAAAGGATGGCCAACAGCTGTCAGAAATAAAAAATCTCTCACCTCTTCATTCCCAAGAGAAAAAATGCACCTCTAAGCACACAAAATATCAACCAGTTTAATAATTACTTTATTATAATTGCATTAAAATACTTATTATAATTGCATTAAAATAATTATTATAATTGTATTAAAATATTTGTTATAATTGCATTATTTATTATAAAAGCATTATTACTATAAATCCCTCCCCAAAGAGAATTTTATTGTCATGAAGGAAGCATATGCTAAGGTGGACTGAAAAGCTTGGAGATCCCAAGCATCTGCACATGGAGGTACAATACAGAGGCCAACATCCAGCATCTACAGCAGACCTGCACATAGTCTGTCAGTACATGTCTGCATACCAGTAAACATCTCACAGAAGTTTTCATATGGAAGAGATGTAAGAATGAGATCTCTGTCACGCACTGGAGATGTTTTTCTGGCTGCTATAATTTGGCTCCTGTTAGCCAATTTCTCTGATATGTATGATTCCTTTTTCTCTCTTCTCTAGCCATGTTCAGGCTGGCAGTTTGTGATTCAGTTTGCATATCAGTTTCCTGATACTGTCCCTAAGAAGCTATTGTTTTTTTTTCAAGTGGAGATGAAGGAAAGGTTATTTTGTTTCCTCAGCTATCATCTTTGCCACTACTCCAAGAAAGCTGCACTTGATAAATTCACATGCCTCTGGAAGGGAACAAAGCATTCAACCCCAGTGAAGAAACTCTGTAGCACAAAATACATTTCACACTCCAAAATACAAATTAGAATGAGTACTTGAAAGAAATGCCTTCTTCAGTTGCTCTGATGCAACACTTATATCCATAAAAAGGATTTTTGTAATATTTTTCTCCCCCCAATAATGCCAAGATGTCCTTTTGCAATGGTGAAATCCTTATGTACATTATTTTTATAGACATTTTTAAGATTCTTTCTGAAGTCATCCAGAGAGAAAAAATATCTGTCCCACTATGCTGAAAAAAAAAGAGAAAAAAAATCAGTGTTCAGCTTCACATTTGTCAATGTCTAAATGTTTACCTGCACTCTCATTAAACTGTTTCATTCAGAAAGCATAGCCAGAAATAGATTATATGAAGATTTGCCATGACATATTAGGCTGATTGCCCACTGAAAGGAAAATCGTCAAGGAAAAGATTCCTACTTTTTCACACAGTTTGCTGTAAGGATTTGTAAAATCCTCTGCCTAAGATTTGAATTATGAACAAATCAAACAAGGAATCTGTAAGCCTACCTGCCCATCTTTCCAGATCCATCTTTTCTCATTTTCTTCATTCTAGCAGTCCACTCTTTTATAGGAAAGATAGCTCTTTTCTTATGCTGCTCAGAATTTGTCTGTCTCACTCAGAGAATGCAATTTTCTCTAAACTCATTCAAGTATAACAATGATTTAGACATATGTGTTTCATAAAAGTAGTTGCATATTCTACAGTTGGGTTTTAGCCAAAAGTGTTCTAAATATTTTTAATTCTAAGAAATAAGATAGAATACAGAAAGCATTTTTAATATTGCATAAGTAGGAAAACAAGCAAATAATCCAGAAGCTTGTCCAGTGTTACTCTGGACTCTTGTATCTGGAATAGTTCCAACTTTCATCTGTTAAGTGCCATCTCAGTTCTTCAGCTGCCTCTCAAACTCTCTGTTTCTTCTACAGTTTTGTTAAATGAATGTCAGAAATCAAATATGATTAAGAAAGGAAACATAGTGGCAAAAAACCAGACTAGTGCATTTCAGAAAATACCAATTTGATTCTCTAAGGAAGATGACTCTAAGAAATGTGCAATATGAAGCTGTGAAATAACTAAGCAATTTTATTGTGTACTTTCTTTTGCATGAAGTTGCTTTATGTTTCAAGAAATAAGAATCTTATCTTGAATTTTACTGGAAAACCATTAGGTTTATGACCTGCAGACATTTGCCCATCTGTTGGGTAGAATAGCTTTTAGTGAATGAAATAAAGGCAATGCAGGTATAAATGACTGTATTCTAATTAACCTACTTTTTGTATCCTGAAATCATCTTGCTCTTATAGCTGTATATATATACAGCTGTATAGCCGTATAAGTATATGAAAGAATACAAATGAAAAAAAAAAATAATTCTTTTTAAAATCCAGAAAGTCACTTGAGAAAATAGGTGTCTTTTTTTTTTTTTTTTTATTTTGTCATCTAAAGCTTTAATGAGACTCAGAGTATGTGAATTTCAGTACAAGCTTAACTACAGAGTATTGGACATAAAACACATCACAGAAGTAAAGAGGGTCATAATAATAATTTCCCATCTCTAGTGTCAGTTGGGTGATCCAGAGCACAGAACTAAAGCCAAAGACTGACCCCTTGATCACAGGGAAGTACTCTACTTGTATGGGTATGACACTATATCAGGTGAGTCACAGCTATTAGAGTTTCCTAGTCCTCCTTAGAGTTGCAGAACATCACCTCAGAGGATAGTTGTAATCTTCCATTCTGTTGCCAGAGATTTCAGGTTGCTTTGTTTTAAGACAGGTTATGAGCTGAATGTTAGTTCCACTGAAGTCATGAGCCAAATGTCATTACTCTGTTTACTGTGAGCACTGTCAGACCCAATATGATCTGGCTTTCTCCTCACTGCTATTTAAAAGAAATTTTCCCTTTTCCCTGTTTCATATTAAAGGTTGTTCATAATTATAGTTTGATTTTATTTTTTTTTTTTTAATTTTAGTAATTACCAGAGTGGTACTTTAGTAATTACACATAGGATGGGCAAATAAATTTCAAATAACCAGATGTTATACTTATTGACCAACTTAAAAAATGAAATTCGAAATAAATAATTTCATAAAATAATGACATCAACCCAGTGACTTCTGTGTTATCTTTCAAACATCTCACATGGATTCTAACCTGGAAGACAAATTTTGTAATTAGGCAAAAAAGGGTATAACTCCTTTTGATCCTGTTGGAAACAGAATTTGCCTTGAACTTAAAAGTCGCTTAAAGGAATTTAGCTTTTGCCAAAATGAGGCGTATCACAGATGACTCTGCATGGGCTTGTTTTTATGCAATGAACCTTTATGCACTGAAACAAAACAATTCGATCTTCATTTCAAACAACTGTAACATTCAAAAGAAACAAACAGACAAACACAGAATCACAGAATGGGTAAGGTTGGAAGGGACCTCTAGAAATCATCTTGTCCAATCCTTATACTCAAGCAGAGTCACCTAGAGCATGTGGCAAAGGGTTGCGCATCCAAGAGGGTTGTGAAGACTAACCAACCAACCAAACAAACAAACAACTCAGACCCCACAGTTAGCAAAATGCTTAGCTTGAAATGGCCAGAAAATATCTCTTATGTCTTCCTTGAAAAACTGGATACCCACCATCCTAGTAGGTCCTGATTTTGTTGCATAGGGCAATTCTGGGTTGCCCTAGAAATTAACTATAGTTCATTTATGTGTCAGCTTATTTGGCCGGTTGGTGGAACTGGAAAGTGATAATTTTTATTTTATTTTCAAAAACTGACTGTTTTTATAATATCCCTTTACTCCAATATTTGATGTACTTCTGATTCCAAGTCTGACTTTTGAAAGAATAAAGAGAAAAAATCATTTTAAAAAAGCATTGGTTTTCATGATAGTATTTCTGATTGCAAATTACAATCTCACCAATAAAACCTTTTTTTTTTTGCATAATTTTGTGTTCATAATTAAGGAATCTTAATTATGAGTGGATATATCCAGAGTAAAATCAATTCTATGAGCAATTCTATTTGTTTTTGGTCATCTCTCTAAAATATTTCCTTGAAAAGTTAATGGTTTTTCTGAAGGGCTTAATATAGACTGTATATATACTGTAATATATACTTTCATATACGTGAAAAAATCCATCAGAGCAACTATACGATGGCAAGTGAATAATCAATTTACTACAGATATGGTAATTTTTATAGTAAGAAGCACACTACTGCATTTATACAATGCTCATTTTTTTATACTCTAATATGCCTTACAGTAGGCACCAGTGTTTAGATTTAAATTGAAGACAACCAGAGAAATTAAACTAGTGCAGAACTAGTTAACGTTTAGAATAAATCTCCTTGCCTTCAAATACTAGGATGAAATGTCACAGTGTCTTTCACTGGACCATTGATAATGTACAATTAGAACTGTAATCAATTCCTTAGAAACTGAAAACACAATCAGTCATTTGGAATGACCTTTATTTGCTTTAATTCAAGGTGGTTTGGCTGTCACTCAGGATTTAGAGGCATTTTTCACTTTCTCTGTTCAAAGATATTCATTGATGCTCCAATTTTACTCTTCTCTGCAACTCTTCTCTCCCCCCTCAAATATGTCTTTTTCTCCTCTCTGTGTATTTTAGCCTTATACCTGCTTTTGCAATTAGGATTAACGATCAAATTAAAAGGTATCCCAGTGGGTAACTTAAGTTAAATATTCATTCTATACCAGTGATGTCTTGCTATATCTAATAGATCTGGAAAGCTCAATTAAATCTTTATTTGAAGTAGGCTGCTGAAGTTTTCCCTAGTTCCTATATGAAACTGACTTAAATGAGAGAAATTCTACCTTAAGTGACCTCTCTCCCACCAATCCCTACTTGTCTTTCTGAAACTTTCAAAGCGCTTGGCCATTATTCTTAAAACAATATGCCACAGGACATTGTTAAAAATTGACTACCACAAAATATAGGAGCAGGAGAAACTATCGTATTTGTTAAATACTGATAGAAAGTTACTAGTTTATTGAGCAGGGACCTTCCAAAGAAAGTGGGGAATATTAGGCCTACAGTTAGATGTATTAGCAGCAACTGGTTTTTTTTGTGTGTGTTTCTTTGTTTTTAACATAGAGACTACAATTCTGTTCTGCTTCATATTATTCATATCATATTATATTATGAAGATGATGATGAAGATTCTTGGCTATATCTATGGTATAAAGCATCAGAAATTTGGCCTCAGAGACACCAAACTGGTTTGAAGCTTTGTTGGCCTCTAGATAGGAGTTTTGCCTTTAACAGAAAAGGAAAATGTTTTTTTCTTGAGCTGTAATCTGGCAATATTTTGATATGTTCACTTCGTACATTAAGATGCGTTAAGACAGTAATGAAGATAACACTAAAAGTAGTTAATATTGAAAATGCTGATGTGGCAATTTAAAGTTATTCTCTCTTTTTACCAATGAAAAGAATGAAAATGACTAGAAGATTACAATTCATATATACATAAATACGTATATACAATAAGAATTATAAAGAATCCTGAATTAATCCTCACTGTGTTCCTCCATGCAATACCTTTAAGATAAGAGTCTTTAAGATTGGCTACAATTAATCTTACAAAAGCAGCAAGTGTTAATTAGACATTGTACATCGTCGTTTTAATACCAGGGACAGCAAAATCTATTTGGCCTAACAGCCATGTTAGATTAAGTCCTTTATGTTTGTTTTGGAATAAATGGCATTGCAAGGTTGAAAGGTGAAAAAATAAACAGATTATTTCACTTTCCTTTCCCAATCCTTTTTTAATAAGTATTTCAAATGGCTCCAAATGTCACTGTGTTAAGGGCCCTTTGGAAGTCATTTCAAAGCTAGAGCCAAATTTGGGTGTGAAATAAGATACATTACAAATAAAGAAAATCTTCCTGTTTTCGAAATGATAAGGGCTCCAAAAAAGGGGCATAATGAGTCACTGCTTCTTATAAGAAGCTTAGGGTTGGAAAGAGCTGGTGAGTTTACCAGTATGAAGAAAGAGTGATGTCAGAGCAAACTGAGGTCAAGAAAAACATACTGAAAACCTTATTGAATAGATCAATAATTCTTTTCATAAAAGGGTGTTTTATCTTGCATACCATATGTATGACTGATCCCAAGGTTTCAGAGGCCAATGTAACTTTATGCTGGATTGTGTGTAACTTCTCCTACTGCTGTGCTCCGTTTTGTTCATGGCGACCTTTGTGATCTGTCTGCACAGGGCAGACATGCACAACAGGCAGACATGTAGAACCAAACCCAAGGGGCATTCAGTTTAAGATATACCAAAAATTGTGAGAATAAATGACTATCAAACATTCTTGTTGCTAAATAATGTATAATTTATGTGACAATGGCTGGATGGTTTTATATTGGATATTGCATACTCTACTACTTTTTTGATATTAAATTCTTTTGCAGGCATCAGCCACGTATTTTGTGAGAGGTGGGAAACATGGGAAAGAGATGAAATTATAGTAATTAAGTAGTTAGCAAATTTCAGAGAATATAGATAAATGAAAGTTAAATTACTGCTCTGTGTTTTGAAATACATAAAGAACATCTTGAACATGTAGTCTTATATATTATTCTCTTTTCATCATAATTCAGATGACTTATTATGCCCCTGTTTCTATAGGGATGAGATACTTTGCAACTGAACAAGGAACCAGCAAGAGCTCCCAGCTGTGTGTGAAGGGGACAGAGAAAATTTACTTTGGAAATTCCAGTATGCAGTAGTAAACTAGCAGCACAGGCACTTTTGTTCAGTGTATGTAATCACAGAGAGTTTCCATTCAAAACTTTCATATTAAAAATGCTCTAGGAGTCCATGCTTGAGCAGGAAGGTTGGACTAGATGATCTCTAAAGGTCCCTTCCAAACTTAAACATTCTGTGATTCTGTGAAAGATAGAAGGAACCCCTGAGGGGGGGGGGGGGGGGGGGGGGGGGGGGGGGGGGGGGGGGGGGGGGGGGGGGGG
>JAVCKT010096033.1:0-13802 GCA_032273925.1 Rhynchotus rufescens
GGAGCTGCAGCCGTTGGGAAGCAGTTGCAGCCGTTGGGAAGGAGCTGCAGCCGTTGGGAAGGAGCTGCAGCCGTTGGTGCCCGCGGCCGGGGCCCTCCCGCGGCGGCGCGGCGCTCGCGCGCCCCCTGCTGGCGGCGGGTGGCGCCGCAGCCTCCGCCGCGGCCGCGCTCTGCTCCAAATGGCCGCTCGGGCGGGGACGGGAGACCCGGCTCGAGATCCCTGTGTCAGGCAAAGGCTCAGGCTCAGCAAGGGTCTGCGTCTTAAATCCCCCGCAGCCAGCTGCGTTTGGCTTTCTCCTCTTCTGCTTCATGCTTTCCTGCCATCCAGTTCCTTTTCACTGAGTGCCAATGGCCAAGGTTGCTGAGCAGGGACACTGGGAAATGTCCTGTATAAAAAATATGTTATTTCCACCCCATTCCCTTAGTGAGACCCTGTTCTTGAGCTACCTCGCAGCTATCCTGAGTTATTTTAACTTCATTTAAAATTATTTGTATTTCATATTTGTGATTTGCATCTTAACTGTTGCTCTCGGCAAGGGAACCTGGGTGATTAGAGCTTGTCAAAGCTCATCGTGAGCATGTAAGGAAAAACAGGTGAGCTTGGAGGGTTTGAGTGCAGAAGCTCCTTCCCTGACTTTGTGAACTGCTGGTAGTGTCCAGAACACGAGCAGCAGGACGGCTGGCCCCGGTGCAGACAGCAACTTTGCCGAAATTCAGGAGGAGCTATGAATCATCTGGACTGTCATCCTGATGTGGTGGTTTGCAGTTGTCCTGAACATGTGGGAAGGTCCCAGATGAGACCTTCGGGTTGCCTGAGGTTCCCTCTGGAAGGTGAGCAGGAGTTCTTGTCCATCGTCTGAAATCCTCTGAGGCTGGCCTGGTGGTGTCCCCAAATCCTTACCACTCCTAATAAGAGCGTTGCAGCGACCTGCTGCTTTATCACCACATCATGAGCTTAAAAGCTCATCACTACTTTTCCCTTTAAGACAGGTGCTTACTCCCTTTTCTGGTGAGCCCTGTTTTCCTGCATTCTTTGGCTTCTCTGTGTTCTCCTTGAGTAAGTCCTCCTGCCACTTTGGTCACTTGGCACTCATGGGCAGAGAGAAGCCATTGAGGTCCAGGGATGTAGCCAGCTGAGGACCTTGCCCATTGCCAGGGCAATTGTATTAACAGCTATCACACTCCCTTCACGTTCATATTGAGCATATGAATCAGCTCCTGCCATTGCCTCTGTGGGAGAAATCCCATATATTTCAATCCACTCCATTTGAAAGCCTTCCTCAGGTCCTCTCTAACCTGCATGCTCAGGGAAATCAGCTAGTACGTATTAGATGAAATGGATAGTTTATTGCCAGCATAGTTAATCTTACTTGTATTACACCACTTACCTTAGTGGTAAAACTTATCGTTTCCAGGCTTCCTTCCTCCAGCTAACTTGTGTATTTGTTTAGATTCATGTTCACTGTGACTTGTTGACCCATTTCAGGGGTAAAGGTTGACTCACATGAGTCTTGTGGGAAAAGACAAACTTGTTCTGTGGAAGACTAAGAGAGACCCTCTGACTGCAGAGTTAACCAGGGCAGCCTACTGCTGTTTTGGGATGCCCTTCTAGGAAAGGGGTTTGGTGTCCTTCTTTTCCCCAAAGATGACCTGGAATGTCTGAACAAGAGGATGGCTTGAAACTTGCTGTTTACTTGGGTATTGGAAGAATCTGAAATTCTCCTTTTCAATTGCCTAGGTGCACAAGCTTCAACAGCATTCTTGGCTGCAAAATCCTAATTTTGCGCACTGTCTCCTCCTGCTGCTGTTGCTCAAGGTCTTCCCTTTGAAGACTTTTTATGTAGATGCTTGTACATCATCTCAAGAGCTCTCAAGAACCACAGATCTTTGGAGAAAGGATGTCCCCAAGACCTCTGTGTGTTGGGGACTCCAACCAGGTGCATACTTCTTAGCTGGAGAAACACCCTACTACTACTTGTACCTACAGAAAAACTCTGTCTGGCATTCATGGTGAAGCACTAACTTGCTGAAATGAGATTAAGAACCCTCATTATTAACATATTAAGCACCCTCTGCCTGCCGGATCTAAAGCTAGAAACACAGTCCCCTTACACATAGATGTTTTCTTTTCTTGTGCAGAAGACTAAGGTTAAGAGATATCTGTCAACACAGTTCAGTGGATCATGCTCTGGACAGGCCAGAGGTAGTTCATCTAGTGTAGGATGGTCTGAGAAAACCCAGCAGGTTGGAGAAGCAGGACCTCATGAGATTTTCCACGCTGCTCTCATGGTGCCATCATACATCTCCAGACTTCTGCTTATTTTGACTCTAAATTTCTACGTGATGCCCAAGATGCCTGTCTTGATGGCTCACTGTCTTTATATCTTCATTCCTGAGGTGTTTTTCCTAATTTGCCTAACTTCTTTGGGGAAGGCAGAAGGCACAAAACGCCTTACTTTGGAGTTGCCTTTCGAGGACGGGTTACTCCCGTGATAATTTGCAAGCAGCAACAATTGGGAAGTCTCCATGGGGTCCAGAGAATCCATCACTCAGCGTGAGCTTCATAAAGAGGGTAGTGATGCAACCATGACTGCCAGGACAGGTTGGACACTACGTGTTGTGTTTACATGATGGGAAACTGAGTAGGACCAAGACACTAGTTACCGACTCTGCTGGCCAGAGCAGATGTTGGGCACAGATCCATGCTCTGGGACCTGGCCAGGTGAACCACCACGAGGGTAACTGGCCACTGTCAGAGATGTGGGAAAGCCTGGATTACCTTGGAACCTGACCTGGAGTTGGTTTGCAGCTGACAACTATCCATCTAGTAAGAGACAGGGAACCAGACTGCAACATCATTCACAGTTCAGCCGGAAATTTAGCATTCTCAAGCCTCATCTAAAATTGAAAAGTGCCTCCAAAGGAATTGTTTGTTGCTTTGTTTGCAAAAAGTGCAAACAGCACATCAGAGAAGCAAAAATACCTTGGTGGATTGCTTGGCTGAACGTTTAGGCAGGGTGTATTGTAATGAGCCATATGCTAGCTTTGCATAGTACTACAGGGTAAGCCAGCTGCAGCATGCAGCTGATAAGTCTCTTTCGAAAAAAAATCTTCATTTTCCATAGTAGGAAGCTAGAAAAGGCAGCCACTCTGGCAGGTACCAAAAAAAAACCCAAGTCTCTGTTCCTGTTTGCTGGTGTAGAACAGGCCAAGCAGGAGAGCAAGAGAATCTCTGCTTTATTTTTATCCTAAAGGAAGAATCCTCCTTTAACTCTAGACTTATTTAATAGTAACTGTTTTGTTTGCTTGTTTTACTTGTTTAAAAAAATTAATTTCCGATTATATTCTCATGGTAGGTATTGCCTCCACTCTTCTCTGCACCTGTAGGGAAAAGAAGCAGAAAACCCTTGACCAGGACTATTTCAAGAACTTCTCATTGCCTCAGTTAGAACTTAGTCATTCAATTCAGCATTTGGCAGAGCTGAAGCCTCTTGTGGGTTAAGGAGATGGAGGTCAGGAGGTGTTGGGAACCTGAAGAAGACATAAACACAGAAGTGCTATGCAGGATAGGAGCAAAAGTTATTCCTGCCCAACATCTCATCTTCTGCGTTGATCAAAAGCTGATGCCTAGGCAAGAGTATAGCAAGTATTTCCTCCAAATATGAGCTGTCAGTGATTGTGTTTTAGGGACTTTCTGGAGTCAGAGGTGGTTCCTTGATAGACCTCAGTGACTTCCCTTCTGTGCACTTCTCCAGTCTCTTCTCTTGAGTTCTCCTAGCATGCACAGTAGTCTGAGCTAAACAGTATCACAGCTTGCTTATTCCTGGGTAAACAAGCTGAAACTTCTGTATCAACAGCAGATCTGAGTTAGAGCTCCTCAGTTGGGCCAAGCACTGAATTAGTGATCTGTGGGGTCACTTTTTGAATGGATATCCCCAGCTAGACTATGGCAGCAGGCAGCATCAATAGTTCTTTCAAATTCGTTTTTTTTTCCAACTATAACTGCTTATGTTTCCAAGGCAAAGTTATCAACCATGTCAGAAACTACTGTAGATGTATACAAAAAAAAAAGTGGGAAACACAGTTGTAATGGACTGGAATGGGTTTCAAGTTCTAAGCTTTTTTTTTTTTTTTTTTTAAGAGAAAAATTTAACTCAGGGTAATTCCCTTGCATTTACATAGATCTATGTTCTGAACACTTTGGACAGTCAATATATACAGAGAGAAAGGGGCTGAACATACATGAATCAATTACTTGAGAAAGGTTGTAAAAGAAGCCATAAGGTTCTCTTTGTGGTGCTTACATGAGTTATAAATAAGGATTTGTGGTGCTTCCATGTGTTTGACATGTAAACATGTAATGTGCAGCAAAACCACAAAGCAGTAGTGATAGAGAGAGGTTGGGAGAGATGTGGGAAGGCCTAGGAGATACAGTATTTATGGGTGAGTGAGAAGCCAGACTCATTGATTAAAAGAAAAAATCCCCACAGACAGGATTGTTAAGACTGTTCTTGTTTGACAGGGTTATTAATGTGGAGGAGGAGGGACCAAGCTTCACACTAGGGAACTATAGCGACAGTAATGCTCTGGGAAGATCAGAGGACTCCACTGAGGAGAGATCATTGGCCAAGTTGAGTGCAGCCCTATCATTATGTCAGTGGTGAAACTTCTGAAAATTGCATTCAAACCATTCCAAAACAGCAGTGCAGAGACCTTTCAGTGTTGGTGAAAACTGGGAAGATGAAAAAGGCTGTTTTCTTCCAAGTTCACCAGATGGTCTTTGCACAAGGTGATTTGAGGTAACGTGAATGTGTGGGGTCTAGGGTGGTGGTCAATGGGTATTTTACTTCACCCCAGATACTTCTTCCTCATCTCTGCACATTCCAGCAGGGTTCCTTGCTTTGTACCTCTGGTCAGTGTCGCATTTTTGCGTCCACTCCTGCCAACTCCCATCCTTCAAACTTTTCTGCCATCACTCAGGTCAGAAAACAGCTGGGTTTAGTGCAAAACCTGAAAAGCCATACCCCTGCTCAAATCAAGCATTTCTGGTGGTGTGACCAAAATCAGTAGAATTTAGAGCAGAGCAGGTATATGAGGACCACACAACCTTTGACAGCCCAAACTGAGACACTGTGGTGCCATGCGTGAGTTTAAACACTCTCATGCCTGGATTTTTTAGCTTCCAAATGACTATATGGTTCTCTTGTTCCTAAACAAGAGAAAGGAGAGGAGAAGCACCTGGAGGCTGAAAGGAGCATAGAGATTTTGGAGGCAAACACTGTATGCCTCACAGCATCCCTCTGCCTCCTGATTTGTGGTGGGTAAAATATAGTCTGTCCCCCAAGTCCGCTCAAATTTACTTTCAGGTAGAGATGGGGTTGAGAGTACGTGGCAACCACTTTCCCTGGTGCTGAATTAAAGCTGCAGTTGCCATGTGGTGCAGCTGAATTGACCGGGAGGGTAGAAAAGGTACAAGGGGAGAATCAATGAAAGTGTCCTGAGCGCGAGAACAGCCCTCTCTGCATCTTAACCGAGTAATAAAATGAGACAAGTGGGACTGGATGAACATCCAAAAGGTCCTGACATTTCAGAAATCCTTTGCTGTTTTGCCTTTAATCAATCTTTACTAGCCTCAAATATGAAAAGAAGTACTTAGGGCAAAGGTGAATTTCCCATTAAGAGTAAATTGCTTTGATGCTTGTCAGTTTGTTGAGATTTTTATAGCATGGAAATGATATTATTTCCCAGGCTTCTGGCATGGTCCTAAAAGGTCACGTCTCACAATACAGCTCTCTTCATTTCTCCCCCAGCAGCAGTTGTTTGCTAAAGAAAAAAAAAAAAAAAAAGCTTGAAGATGTTGCCGCTATTTCTTAGTACCACCAGGAAAACAAACATTTCATCAATGAATTGTTTCACATTGTTGGTTTTATTGCAAAGATGGAATGAAAGCGGACTGTGAAAGTTCATGGCTCTTCTCTGTGAATACTGGTTTCTGAGCGCCGCATAGCCTGCCAGGGATGCATTTACCTTCCCACCAAGTAGACATCACACACCTTGGTCTTGCAGCCCAGCCCAGGCTCTCCAAAAGCAGATGCTTTGCATAAAACACATAATATTACAGTTAGTATAGTGTAGTATTACAGTTTTATGAAGACAAGTTGTAACAGAGAGAGGCCTGTCCTCAGCAGCAACTGGATCATGAACATGATTCTGGTAGGACCAGAACTTAACTGTAGTGTCACCTATGCAGTAATCCCCTTCCAAACATGTTTTCTTTCCATAGCTTCAGTGTCACCTATGCAGTAATCCCCTTCCAAACATGTTTTCCACCAAAAACAGCTGGCATGCTAGGGAGTATGCTAACAAACACCCCACTGCTGAGGCACCTCAGCGTTTAGGAGCCTCGTCCCCTGTGCAGAACTCCAGCAGCAGCAGGTGCCGTGCTCACAGGAGCTAACGCTGCTCCAGGAGGCTGCGAACCCGCTCGAACTCCGCAGCCCGGCTGCACTCTCGTGAAGAAACTGCGCGAAGCGGTGCAGGGGGAGCCGCCTGCTCGGAGCAGCAGCCCTCCCGAGAGCTGTGGTGGGCGCTAACGCCCCTTCCCCGCTCTCCTTTCCCCCTAAAACGGCCCCGCACCCGCGGCAGCCCCGCTCCCAACGCTCCCAACGCTCCCAAAGCCCCCGCCCCGCGCGCCGCCTCCCTCAGGCGCCCGCCCGCTTCCCGCCCTCCCACTCGCGGCAGCCAATAGCGGCCGGGTGAGCGCGCGAGCCCCCCGCCCCGCCCCGCGCGCCTGCGCCAACGCTCCCAACGGCTCGCGGCGGCCGTTACGTTGCCGCCGCGGCGGCCGTTAGGGGTGGCGGCTGCGCGTGCGTCCCCGTCCGGGGCCGTCGCCCCGCCGCGCTCTTGGGCGCGCGCGTTCCGCCCGTTCCTTCTCGAGGAGGGCCCGGACGTTGCTCTGCGCTGCGAGCCGGGTCGAGCCGAGCTGGGTCGGGTGGCGCCGGGGATGCGCCGCGCGGCGGGCGGGCGGCGGGATGGAGGTGGAGGAGGCGTTCCCGCTGGTGGGGCAGATGGGGCCCTACCAGGTGTACCTGTGCATCCTGCTCGCCGTGCTGCTCCAGGTGAGACGCTGCCTCCTGGGCACCCGTGCGGCGGCAGCCGGGAGTAGCGGGTGGTTGTGGTGTGTGGGTGGGGGTTTCAGCTGGCTGCTGAGGATGGCAGGGGTGCCCTGCTCTGGATTTGGCCTGCGGCCGTTGGCTCTGCTTCTAGGGTGAAGATGATCCCCTTTTCTGAGGCAGGGTGGGTGAATTTAAGCAGGAAAGACTCTGGGCAAAAGACTGTTACTTCTTTTGCTCCTTTCTCCCAGGAGTGGGGAGATGATGGGTTGGTTGGAGCGGGAGTGCATTGGGGTTTCCATGAGGTAGGCTGGAAGCTGTCGCTTCTGTTGGATATTTGGATGTGCGTCCTACCCAGCTGAGCCTTAGGGGCCTAGGACAGTGT
The DNA here is from genome assembly GCA_032273925.1 of Rhynchotus rufescens. Lineage (NCBI taxonomy): Eukaryota > Metazoa > Chordata > Aves > Tinamiformes > Tinamidae > Rhynchotus > Rhynchotus rufescens. The sequence goes on from JAVCKT010096033.1 coordinate 7,497, forward strand.
TCTCCGGGTTATCTGTGGAAATGTTTGGAGAACTTTGGTGGTAACTGGCACCTCTGCGTGCAAGAACTGAATAGCTGATAAGGAGTAACTGCACCGGTACCCAAATTGTGTTGACTTAGCTCTTAACTTCTCTGTGAGCCTCTGCACCAGGTATTTGGTCGAGGCTTTGCTTTTCTTGGGCAATCTGCTCTGTGTTTTTAGGTTACTGTGAAGCTCAAAACTGGAGTATTTGTCAGTTCAGTGATAAAAGTGGAGCCCTGGGTAACAGTAGAGTGCTTTAGTATTAAGAGACTGCGTGATGCAGTCATGCGCTCTGCCACGAGGTCATTCTTCCTGCTCTGCTTCCTTCTTGAGCACATACCCATATGAGAAGAAAGGTTGTGCCAGGAGAGTTTCGGGTTAGGCATTAGGAAAAAATTCTACATGGAATGAGTGGTGAAGCATTGGAACAGGCTGCCCAGGGAAGCAGTGGAGTCACTGTCCCTGACAGTGATGAGAAACATGTAGATGAGGCATCTGGGGACATGGTTTAACAGGCCCGGTGGTGATGAGTTTACGGTTGGACTTGATGATCTTCAAGGTCTTTTCCAACCATAATGATTCTGTGAAAGAGAAGTTGAGAACACTATGTGTATATGTATATCTTCATGGTCTGATCTAAGTGTAAGGTATAGTTTAAATTTGACAGAAGTCTGGCTTTACTCCATTTTAACCTTAAAAAACCCAACTGTAGTGAATGCAACTGGGCTGACAAATACAGGATTCCTGTTGCTATGGAAATATGCCAGCTGGGATGGAGAAAACTCAGCAGCTGCAGGAAGAGGAGGGGGACTGAAGTGTCCCTCTGACCAGTATCTTGTGTGCAGTGAAGAACTTGGTCACAAACTGTGAGGGGCTGAATGTGCTTTCTCCTGACACCTTGGGCACTGACCCGTAATCAGAAGCCAAATTGTAAGAAACATGATTGGATGCCCTGAAAGTATGGATCTGCAGTTGTGTCACTTTTGGAATCCTGTGGTTGTTTGTCAACTTTGTTTTGCAACTTTGTACCCTTTCTCACTGATTCTTATATATATAGTTGTAATAGATTAACTTGCTTTTTTGATGGGAGAAGTAAATAGAAATATCTTTATAAATACACTTATAACTCCAAATAACAGAAGAAACAAAGAACAGATGCAGATCTGTCTTTTTGTGCCATTTTTAATCTTTGAACTTTACTGATGATTATCATCCCCTGAATGATATGCTTTGTATGCTTCACATCCCTTTAGGCACTGGAGTTTGCCAACGATTTAGTTACGAAGCTTCTTGCCATTCAGTGGTTCCTGCTTGGGTGGTTGATTGCTTTCTGCATTCCTTTAATGGTGCCAAGTTACATACTGTGCCCCTGGCAGGTGGCAGAGCAAGACTGAAGGCAGGTGCAATGACCAATGTTAGCCCTCTGTCTACTTTTTCATATGTCTTTGGAGGATGGATTCAAAGTGAAGTGATCTTTGGTATGTATGATGTGGAATTAGCTAATTGTGGTCTCCCATCCCTTTGCTGGATTAGATGAGGCATCTGGCTAGCAAATACAAACTCCTGTTTCTCTCTGTTGCTGCATCTGCCATTTACTGACTAGTCCAATTTATTGCTTGTTCCTTTGCCACCGCCACCTCCTACATGTTCCCTCAGCTTTCTTGTGTGTTTGCATTGGCATATTTACACTAAAACATTTCTGTCTTTTAAAGATAAGACTTTTTATACTTACTTCCTTTATCTTCCAATGTCTTTCTATGCTTCCATTTAAGTTTCTGCAATCAACTACTGCTACTATATAGCCTTGATTTATTAATATGCCAGCATAAAGTCTTTGTGAATAAATATGAACCTACCCTACCTACCTGCGAAGAGATCACAGACCTCTTCTAGGACAAATTGTACCAAGCATTCCTGTCTGTATGGGTGAAAAAGGCAGCCAGCTTTCACATGGGCTCAAGTGAACTGCTGACAGACCTATGGGATGAGGGTGGTGAGCCTAGCAGAAAAAATCAGGGTTGCCTTGTCTACAGGGAAGTTAAAGACTTTTTATGTATCTGCACTTGAATAAATGGAACACAGTTTTTGCATGTTGTCAGTGTAAAATTAACTTAAGTCCAAGTCTTGCAGTCTTTTGTTTTTTCACCTTTGCAAAGTATTTTCACTTCTTAGCTGATTGTATTGTTTCTGCATTGCCTGCTGCTGTTACTCATTAACTTGTGGAAACTGTTACAGTGTTATGCTCTGTCTGCTTTATTCAGTATCACCATAATGTGATTTTAGAGGATTTGGGGGAATGTCATGTAGCAGTGGTTGCTAGCTCTTTTAATGGAGTGATGATAGCTAATGCAGAGAAACATATTTATGAAAAGATACCAATGCATATCCTAAAATCTACGGAACGATTCAGAGATTAAACTTAGAACTTTATTTTGGAAATGGGGGTCAGATTAGTGATCTGAATTCGAGGCTGTGTAATCCCTTATTTGCAATGTATGTGTGTATTTTTTCTTTTAAGAAGGTGAGGGAGGAATAAAGAGGGTGGATAATTTTTAAAATAGCATCTGCTTTACTTTGACTAAGTTGCTAATAAGTGCTTGGCAGTTATTGATGACTAGAAAGTATTCAATACCCTTTGAAGAAATAGTATTAGAAACATAGAGTTTTCCTTCCCAGAATGGTGTAACATTTGATGTTTGTGTTTAACACATACAAAGCAACATTAAATGAGGTCTCTTATCTTGATATAGATGCTTGAGAGTGTACAGCCATATCAAAGAACATTTAGTGGTCTCTTGTAACTTAGCATACATAGTTGAAGGCGATTTGCATGGACTTGTGAACCTGACTTGCAGGAGTGCTGGAGTCCTACCTGAACCTCTCTCAGAAATCTGAGCATGGAAACATTGCTACTATGTCTTTGTTAAAAGGGTCCTTAAAAGATTTTAGAGTTTAAAAGGGAGGTCTTGTACAAATTTTGAAAAAGCCTTTACCTAATGTTAGATAGAACGTGCATTTTACAGTGCTGTGGATGATTAGCTAGGGTGTCATTTCTCCTCAGTACGGGAAATTATCACGACTTGGCAGGAAGATGGAATAATAATAATTATTATTCATTATTATTTCATCCATTCCAGATAATAATTCCATCCATTCCAGATAATAAAATGAAATTTCTTGAAGAAGAATAGTTCATGTTGACTCAAGACAAAAGCACTCTTCATGCAGCATTACCTAATAAGAGATGCTGCTACCGTCACTTTACTATAGGCAGAATGATCTAGTGTGATTTCTGTCATTAAAATATCCAATGTGGGAAGATGCTCTTTCATCAGCAGCACAGATCTTTTGAAGATAGCAGATACTAGGATATGTGGCCAAGGAAAAGTAGGTTCTACCCGAGCCTTTAGAAATAATGCAAGAGGAATAGTATCTGCCTGCATGCAGATAGCATGTGGGTGTCATCCCATACACAAGCTTTTAAATTCTTATCTTTGATGCAGAATTTGGGGTGAGGTATAAAAAGTGTTGGATCCTAAATGACACAAGACATTGCTCTAGCTGTAACAACAGCAACAAAATATCTTGACAGTCAGTCTTTTAGTGATTATATTTGCTTGAGGCTGTTGTGCTGTTCTTTGAACTAGGTAAATTATAGACATCCTAAAGTAGGACAGCTTATTGCAGGTCCTTGATGATGTGTAGTAATTATGCTTGTACTTGAGCAGATTTGTTGCTTTGCACTCTCTCTTATGTGATGAATTGTTTAATATGAAGGAATGAGATTGACATTACATGATTTGCATTATACTTGCTAGCCCAGAGTGCTGGGGTGCCTCTGCACGGATATCCTGTTAACCTAATCCAGATGACTTGCACTCTGATTTAGACTTAGTTCAACTACAAGAATGTGTGGTATTTAAGCCAAATGGTGAATAGAAAAAAGGCTTTACAGGATTGCTGTGTAACCTTCTTCTACTCTATGATTACCTCATTATTTGGCTCTCAATTTTCTTCATATTTTGTAATAAAGTAAAAATTAACATTTCCTCCCCGCCCAATGCTTCTTAAAAACAGTTGCACGATGTGTGCTTTAGACATCTGCAGCCACTCATACAGAGAGATGGTTTCATACATGGCATGAATACAGATATACTATGGAGTCACAATTTTTATTTCTCAAGATAAGCTGCTTTTCCTATATTGTCTTGTGCACTATATTTTATTCAAGGCAAGTTTATACTCAAGAATCCTGTTGCTTTCCTTGTAGTAGAAGTGGTGAAGACCTTTACAGCAGTTGCAGCTGTGTTTGCATATAACTCCTTGTTCTGGTGTAGCTTATTTTTTGGAAAGAAAAGTAAGACTAGGTGGATTTACATATGTTAAATAGAGCATGCAGTTATTCATTTACTTAATGCCATTATCTGAGAATTGGTAGAACTTCTAAGTGGAAAGCAGTCCTAACATATGCTTAAGGATAGAAAAAAAATCTATGGAAAAAATGCTTACAGTTACCAGAGCCATGTTACCTTTCACTTTATGTGTAAATATTTAGATGCTAATCAAGGCTCCATGGTGCAAAACAGTTTGTATCCCATATAAAATGGGAATGAAAAGAAGAAAGAAATGTTTAGGGATTGACCGTAGGTAAATGAAACACTTGCCAGAAGAAAGAGAAATTTAGCCAAAACCCCATGTGTTCTGTCTTTAATTACTTAACTGTTCCTTAAAAGAAACAATTGCTCATTTTTCCTTCATGTTATAGCTATAGCCTTGAAAATTTGAATGCTTTGCTGATACAGATATTGTCTTATATTCTGCAGAAAGCCTGAAATAATAATGCTGAGTTGTGACCAGGGAGGCTGTGAAGTCTCCTTTTCTGGAGGTCTTCAAAACCCGCCTGGATGCCACCCTGTGCCACATGCTGTAGGTGTGCCTGCTTGAGCAGGAAGGTTGGACTAGATGATCTGTAGAGGTCCCTTCCAACCTTGAATATTCTGTGATTCTGTAACTTCTAATGTGTCTGTTTTCTTTGAAATGCACTAATCTGCGATCTAATTAACACTTCAACAGCAAACTCTGGCAATTCCATTATTTGATTATATACTATGCAAATATCTCTTTTTGATTATTTATTCCACTGGCTTCCCAGCTGTACTTGTATATCAAGACTAACCATTTCTCTATTCACTGTCTCCATACTATTCCTGATTTTATAGATGTGCAACACATCTTTTCTCTCAGGCATTTACTTTTCAACCAGAAAATCTTTATTGTTTTCCTTTTTTCCCCCACCACAGGTGTTCCATGTTCACAAACATTGATGTCTTCTCTCCTTCTGTAGAACTGCAAGGTAACTGGAGATTTTTCTGCTAACTCATTTTAAGAACATATGACCAGATCCAATGGTCATATAAAACTGTGGGTAATTTACACAGATTCATACAATCTGTTCTATTCACAGCTCACTTCATAGTCCTTTCTAACATTGTATTTTCCATTTTGGTCATGATTAACATTTGGCTATATATTTTTAGAAATTTATCCTCAGTGATTCTATGTTGCTAAGATTTTGCTAAGTAATAATTGCTTAGAATCTATCCATGTGCATATATACAATTAGATTGTTGTTGGCAAATAATGTTTTGCATTTTTCAACCAGCAATGAAGAGACCAATCTGAAATAAAAACTATTGATATCAAAAAGCATCAAAACTTGGAAAATAAACAAATGGCTTTATCATTGGAATTTAATGGTCTTTCTTAAACAAAAAAGTAAAGTGTGACTATATATATATATATTTACATATGTAATGGAGAAAGAGGGACAGGTAGTTAAATAACATACGTGTAATAACAGTCTTACACCATGCTAGGACACTGCACTTCGCAAAGTAAAGAGAAGCAAAGTAAACACGAAGAGAAAGTGTTTTGAATGTTCTCTAAATAGCTCAGAAGAAATTAGATTAAGAAGTAATGATATCTATACCAATAAGCAATTATAAAGGCTGTAGTTAAGTTCAATATCCTTAGAAAAGTTAACTTAGTCCTACTTAAAAGTAAACAAACAGCTAATGCTTGTCTCAGAAAGGAGAGATCTCAATTTTTAATAAAATAATGAAGAAATAAAACAGAAATCTGGTTAGGTAAAAATATTTTAGCAGTCACTGATCATCAGCATGAGCACAGTAGTACCTGTAATACTTGCTACTTTTATTTTATTTTATTTTATTTTATTTTATTTTATTTTATTTTATTTTATTTTATTTTATTTTATTTTATTTT
>JAVCKT010096035.1:0-13797 GCA_032273925.1 Rhynchotus rufescens
AGGGTAATGTTATCAGCACAGTATCCTACATCTGACAGCAAATTCAGAGCTACAGCATCCTCGGCTACATCCACAGCTTGCAGCTGGAGGCAATCACAGGTAAGAAGACACATTCACTGAGCTCTGTGGTTTACAGAAGCTCAGAAGTTAAAGATGGCTTGTACAGAGTTTCAGCATAACTTTTAGGACCAGCCCTGCTGCAGTTCACTCCTTTCTAATGCCAGACCTTTCTTTTAGAGCTGCTCTATTCTGTAAGAAAGCTGAAACATTTATTGGAGCAGGGACTTGATCCCTGGTCTCACACTCACTTATGAGTACTCAGACTTGCAGGTACACAGCCTCATTCACTCTCTCTTTCTGATTCATGTTTGTAGTGTTACATACAAAGTGAATTAGGAGAGTAAAATGCAAACCCAAGAGAGATGGAGGAAACTCATGTTAGAACGGCACTGTAGGGAGAAAGGACTGATACCAGCCTGATATCAGAACATCACGTGGTGATAAGAGTGACTGTAACAGAGTTTAAAGCTCTGCAGTCAGTCCAAAGACACGCACTGGCTCAGGCAGAACAGGGAGCCTGAACTCAGGGTCTCTGGTGAGTCCCGTAGCCATACACAGGTCTGAAGGACAGAAAAAGTTGTCAGGATCATTCTGTAAGAAGACAATTCTGCTCCCACACAAGCTCATCTCCTCACTTCCAGTTCTTTGTTTCTAGTAAAGATTTCCCACTATGTTTCCTCTGAACCATTTAAAATTCTGGAAAATATGATTTTCAGGTTGCCCTAAAATGTTGTGAAGAAAAAAATATATATATATGAGTAAGGAAGGTAGAGCTGGGCTACCCAGTCCTACTACTCACGCCACCCTACTACTTCCACCCACGAGGAGTTCTGCTAAAGACAAGGGTCACGTCTGAGCTCAAAGACCAAATAATTCTGAATGAGAACTGCCTGCAGTAACTTCCAAATATTGATGCAGTTCCCCAAACAGCATCATAAATAACAGTCACAATCAAAAGACAGACTCCAACATAACTTCTCTGACAACGTTAACTGACTTCATCTGATAAATGAATTGTATCAAGAATAACATCGTCTGGAGAATTCTTTTCTGTGGAACTGAAGCTTCTAAAGTCCACAGGGAATTTAAAAATTCTGATATGCTTTGTATTAAATTGAATTATAAGTGCATTGTAAGTTGAATACACTTGAATGTGCATGAAGCACTCTGGCAAGAATAAGTAATGGTGCCACAAATTTCCTGGTTTGCTGAGATACGTTGAATATGGGGAATCTTACTTTGGCTGTTAATGGGAGATTTGGCAGAAATCTATTTAGGCTCATGTAACTGCTCTTAGGAACTTTTATTGTGAATGCCAGTGAGAAAAAAAATATTTAGGAGAAGCTGTTTTTCCTGGGAAAGGAGGATGTTTGAAAAGACTTGCTTTTAGAAGCCTAGAGAAATATTAACATCCTCGAATGTTTACGGTTGCCACAAGGTCACCACAGCTGCATGAGAGCGTGATGGACTATAAATGATAGGGGAAAAAAATAGGACAGAATTGGCTAAGTACTTTCAACATCTGCATAATGTACAGATTTCGAATGTATATGCTTTATGAAAGAACAGAATGTCAACAATTTGCTCTGTCCATACGCTAACCAGTTCAGGCTTGTTAGTGAGCTCAGCTCCAAGTAGCACAACAGGGACATACTTAACATTAAATCCTTCCCTAGCAAACTCAGAAACCAGTCCTCTCCAGTAGTTTCTATTAAGAAAACATACAGCTTTTAATGTTTCCATACAGTATGTTTGTCCGTGTGCACATACAAAAATTATGAGAATAAATAGTTAAAATTGTTGGTTCCTTCCCATAATTCGCAGAACAAACCTTCGGTTTATCTGTAAACTTAATTCTAACAATTACAGCATTCAATAAATAACTGTAGTGTCTCTCAAATGAAAATTTATTTTATTTTATTATATTTCATGTAAATATAATCCCCTGCCTTCTGAATTATATCATTACTTATTACAGCAGCAGCTCAGTTTTATAATATTGAAGCAGGAGAACTAGGATACTGTAATTATGCATAACTGTGAATCTATTTCCCATTGATATTCACAGCACCTCAGCGAGCTTGGCCACTTGAAAAATGATCTTAATTTACACACCAAATCTTGTAAGTTTGTTTGTATAAAGTTAATTTCTAAGCCCCTGTTTAGACACCTGAATATAAATATTTGATTTCCTAGATGGCTAAGTATGCAGATCTCCTCTTAAAGCTATTTTGTACCGGAAAATTCAGAACTTTCTAAGACTGTATAAAACATGTCATATCTGCCGAATGCTGAAAATGTGTCTCCAGAGACACTAACATATGGTACAACTCACTTCTATGGAATATCTAACAAGGAAGTAATCCTATTTAAATAATATTCCAAACACAGACTACTTCAAATCGGATATATGTCTTTTTGTTTATAAAGCATCAAATATTTGTTAAGGGATTATACTTGTGATAAAACAGAATCATCAGTGAATCACTACATAATTTTGGAATTCAAAGCGAGTTTCACTAGGTTGTCTCAAATTTCTGCTTATTATTTCTAGGAATAATAGCAGCACCACACATATGTGAAACATGTGAGGCTTAACCAGAGCAGTTAGAAACTGAAGAAACAGGGAAAGTGAAAAAGCTTAAAGAAACTAAGCATATAAACTGTTTTTCTTCCTGCAAAAAGCTCAGTGGTTTTCTCTATATAAAACTTACATTTATTCTAAATCTTACTCTAAATGATGGGGCTCTAAATCTTCCAATTTAAAAGGAAAATCCTAAATGACAGAAGATTTCACTGACAGGAACTATGTTTGCAGATAGTCAAGCTGCAGTTTTTGCTCTGGACATCCTGTGCTTTGCTGCGTTAAGAGCTACATCCCAACGTGCAGGAAGGTTTTGTGGTTCTCCCCATATGCTGCCTTGAGAACATCGTATCGCTGTGTTGTGTGAGGGGACCAGCCCTCAGCTTTTGAAGAAAAAGAATCTGAAAATCAGTTTCCTTATGAAATTCTAGTAATTAAGATATTCAGTTACCTTATTTAATACTAATGAATGCTAAATTGGCACCCCTCAAAACAATCATCGCCAACCTGGGCAGAGGAGCATCAAGAAGAAGGAGATGAGGATGACCAAGTAGAAGGTGATGTGGAACACCAAAGAGAAGAGAGGAGGAGCACCAAGGAGAAGAGATGAGGAACAGGAAAGAGAAGGAGATGAGGAACACCAAAGGGAAGAGATGAGGAACACCAAGGAGAAGGTTATGAGGAACACCAAGAAGAAGGATCCTGGCTGGTAAGACACCACCCAGCAGGCTGTGGCCACCAGCCACGGCAGCCCCACAGGCCAGGACGTGCAGGCCAGGCCAGGCAGAGCTCAGGGCTGCGTGGGGCATCCTCTCCTCCCTGGCACAGCCATTGCAGGAGACTGGGCTCCTTACCACAGGCAAGGAAGAGGAAGGGGACTGAATGAACGCCACATCTTGTGTGAGCAGATACTTGGTTTTGAAACATCTCAGTGATCTTTATATCACCTTTTGTTCCCTGCCCTTGCCTCAGCGCCTGCAGCTGGGAAGAGAGCCGCAGGTGGAAGGGCCAGGGCACATCCAAGGCTCTCAAGCTAAGAGACCCTGTGGCTGCTGGCCATGGCTGCCCACTGCCACATGTCCCTGGGAGGAAGGTCCTCCAGCTCCTCGTCGGGCAGCACTTGGCTCTGTCCTAACAAAGAAGACATGTGCTATGACCTGCTATTAAAACCCAAGTGGAGGAAAATTTGTACTGCTCATCCGAGCTGTGTGTATCCTGCATGACACCCACATTGCACTTGCAGATGTTAATGGGACTTTGCTTCCACCCCACGTGGTGTTTTCGTAGCAGAGGCCCTGCAGAACTGTTCCCTGCAGACCAACTGCTTGGACCTGTAGAAGTAGTAGCAATGATTGAAATTTTGTTTGGATTTTTTGAAAACTTTATGATTTTTCCCTTGAGGGGAAAAAAAACTACTATATAACCGCCCCTCCCACCAATATATGTATAGATGATGATCTTTTAGGAGCGCTCAAGAGGAAGACACCTACCAGCTCCCACCTGCACAGACAGCAACCAAAACAGGACAAGAACCTCCGCTTGGGCTGTTGCCATTGCAGTTGACAGAGATCAGGGGTAAGGAGGGTGTGAGCTGCTCACTTGGTGCTGTGTGCCCAACTTGTTGTGGGCTGGGGACAGGGCAAGGACGCAGGAGCCAGCCGAGACCCTGAGACTGACGCCCAAGTTGCAAAAAATTTAATAAAAATAATTTAAAATTTAATTAAAATTGGATTTAATAATGCTTTATTAAAAAAAAAAAAAAAAAAAAAAAGAAAGAAGCAAAGTCATAAGCTTGAAGCAAAGTCATGGCAATACTCTTCAAAGACAAGAAATGAGAAATGGTAATTTTTTTATTAGGTTATTTAACCTGCTTCCATTCCAGTGAGGTACTAATGCTATTTGCAGTAAATTATAGCATGTATTTTTCAGCTTACTGGGGCCTGTAAGTGTTTCCACTAATGGGATCTCCATTGCTTTGCTTTGGAGATTGCTCCACAGGATACCTCAGATCTCACAGCTGGAAAATATTTCCTTCAGTCAGCCTACCATTTTCTTTCTGTGCTTTAGCTGTCATTCTGTTACTCGCAATGACATTCTTTTCCTTTTCAGCAGATTTTATAGAAAACCTCTTTCACACACTGTTTATTCTCCTGGAAAATATACAGGTTATTCTGCTGACTGCTTTAAGCCAGGATCCTGCCAGTTTTTCTCACTGGGCATGAACTCACCACGAGTATGGATCCAGTTGCTGATGTATGATCTACACACTGATTTTGCACTGCTGCCTTAGCCTTTTGATGTGGAGTGAAATTAGGGGTTTTAGATCAAAAATATTTACAAGTATAAATCTAGTATGGATAAAGTTAAGTGTAAAGCATATTTCTGTATGTTAGTAATACGTTGTATAATTATGTGACATGATACCTATACTCTGTAACAAGGTTTATTTGACAAATAAAATAATTCTAACAACACAGCCACTAGGAGATAATCACATTATCCCACTACCCACTTCATCTATATTTTAAATGACACATCTTAGTCCAAGCTGGCATGGCTTGGGACTGGTGAAAACACTGGTCTTTCCGCATGCTGTTCTTCCAGGAGTGAGGCCATAAACCTGTCACCTCCCTCATGCCCTCGTGAAATACTCCTCTACTTTCAGCCCCTACTTTGGAGGATCCTACTCTATATATCTGCAACTCCTGTGTAAGTAAGCTTGAATGAGCTGGTTGTCAGCAGAATTGCGCTGGTTTGAGAGCTGCAAGAATTGTGAACACGGTGTAGGACAGCACTCCTTGAAATAAAGGCTTGTGTAATTTCAGGAGCAGGAACAAGGCATATTAATAAAAGGGATTTAAATTTAACAAAATAATGTATATGCATACTTGTTTTACTTAAGCTGCATATAAAGAGCCTAGGCATTTTTCAGTGCTCCAGACAGCATCTGTCTCTGCATCCTGTCCCCTAGGGCAAACCTTTTAATTTGCCAAATGCTCTTTACAAAACCTTCAAGCTTTTTAAGCAGTACTGATGTGTCTCCTATAGGCATCCACAATCTCTTTGGCTCTCAAGTTCCTAGAAATAAAGACATACGGCCTCCCAGAACTGCCAAGAGAAAAATGAGCAAATTAAAGCAAACATGGATTGTTCTATTTCTTGGTATGAAAACTCTACTTACTCTTTCTGTCCAAACATTAAGGTAACAATGAGGTAATTATTAAATCTCTATATTTATCAGTCTATTATAAACACTTCAAAATCTATCATGATATTCTGTGTATTAATTCTAATGACAAGGTTATTCAATTTGTGGAATAATCTCAAAACAGCAGCAGAAAACAGATATATGTGATAGCAAACCTCTTGCATTAAAAATAATTCAAACAAACTTGACACAGTATCAGATAAAGGATTATACAGAAACATAGCATTTAAGGTAAAACCTCAGACTGACAGGACCTGCCACATTTTGAAGGTCAAACAAGCACAGATTTTGGTAGACCAGTAACATGATGAATGTCAGAGTGGAGATCATTCCATCAAAGACAGCCTGTACCCTATCCACATTTTTATAATGAAGGACTGAAGGAATCAAAGCAGATTTTAGCTGCCTTAATATAAATCAGGCAGTTGATAAGATGCAGCGTATGAGACTTGGGACCCAAACAAGTCTCAAATACGTTAATACCAGCATATAAGGCAGCCCATGCAACACACCTGAAAAACAAACAGGTACTAAACCAAAAAGGCCATTATTTCACAAAGAAGTTCCATTCTTCGCTATCTGGAGTCTCTAAAAGATAGTCCAGTGCAGAATATAATACATATTAATGTAAACTGGTATTAGAAAGGAAGAAAGAATCACCAAAAAAAAATCTAGAAGAGATAGCAAATACTAAAGCTCAAATTCCTAAGCAATAAAAGAACAAAGTTCTTCTTGCTGCAGCTTTGAGAACTAGAAGAAAGTGACATTTTATAAACCATATAAAGCAGCATTCATATAGTCAGCACTACCACCCCCATCATCCAGAAGACCCAGTTGCAGGCATAGCTGGAATTTTATTGACCAAATCAGCAAAAAACCACAGATGACAGGATCTATATCACTAAGCAGGGCAAGATGCCTGGTAGGTGACAGTGGAAGTTAGATCTTTAAGGCATTTCTAACAATTACTGCTATTTTAAAAAGATTCCAATGATTTTACCTTATGATTTCTGCATTGCATGAAACAGGTACTTTACTGCAGAGCCCAAGAGTTAAACACTCCCATTAAGCCCGCCTGAACAGCCAGGTAAGCCATGGAGGCACAGAGGAATTAGTGGTTAAAAGCAGTGGCTTTTAACCTCTTGTCTGTCGAACCTTGAAAGATCCCGGGCTACAGCCTGGCACCTCTTGGAAGGTCACGACGGAAAACCACCACTTTGTTCAGAGCTGCAATGTGACCGTGCAAAGCTCCTGCCAGGGGTTTAACAGGGCAGGCCTAAGCGCACGGCGCTAGTGCTAGTTTGAAGCCAAGGCTGGGAGAAAGGATCCCCACTTGCAAGTAAAGAAGATCCTGTCTTTTTATTTTTCCCTATTCTGTTTTGCTCAACCAACTTGGAATTGGTCTGCGAAAGCATTAATGAAATCAGTTTTCTGGCCAAAGGAGACCTGACTGTCCAGTCTGAAAGCCTCGCTCAGCAGGAGGGAGATGCTCACTTTACATTGAAGAACTAGGCAGATTTATCTCAAAAAATAACCCGAGTTCCCATCAGTCTCCTTCAAATATACCAAAACCATCTTCCACCAGAAACAACTACCTTTCACTATACATAATATAGGATCTGCTTAAATTATTCTTGGCCAGGCCCATAAAACCTTTGCTAACACTTCCCCCTGCTCTTGTCTCCTGTACTTTACAAAAATTCCATTACTATTCCTGTCTTACTGCCTTAAGATAATAAATAATAATAAGTTCATTCTTGTCTACGAGGTTTATGGGTGTTCAAACTTCCCATTCACCTGACATTTCCGCGCAGAGCATAAACCTGAGCAGAGCTGTCCTTGAGGAAGCTGTAGGGCAGCCGAGCTGGTGGTAGGGGCTAGGGGTGATTTGAATTGTGCTTTCTCAGAGTTACTTTTATAAATGCTGCTTCTTCCCTCAAAAATTTTCCATCCAACAGCTCCGTTGAAGCAGCCCCTATTAGTTGTGTTGACGTAGGGTCTGACATGGGATGTTAACAGAGTTGTGCTTTTCTGAGTGTTGCAGAACAGCATTGATTCTGCCAGCTTGCTTGGGTCCACGCTCCTCTGCTTCACAGGGATGTTATTTAGCAACAGCGTGTACAGAAAAGAGGGGAAAAATAAAGAACATGAGGTCTGAGAGAAATTATAATAGAAAGCAAAGGTATGCTATCTATAGGATGCTGTGTATCACATGAAGAAGACGAAAAATAAGGAAAACAGAATCAACTTGCAGATAAAAAAGTAAGGAATAGTATGGGAGGAATGTGTGGGAAAAGAGCTAATCCAATCCATAACCCCCTCCCAAGCTCCTATACTGAGCTAGATTTTCTTTACTAATTACAGTAAGACCTATCCAATAAGGACATGAATGAAAGCAGCCTGATCTGAAACTAGATAGACATTACAAGTGCTCAGCTTTGCACAGAAGCCAATATTGAGGACACTGGACAGGCCAGTTGGCCAGGAAGACGCCGAGGCCCCAGGAGGCCAGCAGATATGAACAGACTTGCTGCAGTGCCTCCCACGCTGCTGGGCTAATGCGTCTCCACGCGAGATGCGAATGGGCAAGGGAGCTGCTAAGAGCTACAGACATTTCCCATTGCAATAAGCAGCCCAAACAAGCAGAGTGAGGACAGAAAATAAGGAAACAAACTTTTAATATGTTTTCCAACACACAGAAGCTTCTGAGAAGTACATGTAACAATGACAGTGATTAAAATTAGCATTATATTGATGGCATAAAACCAGTGAAGTGTCAGTGACAACCTAAAGACAAAAGAAAGTTAACATAAAGTCTTGGCATGAAGATTACTGCTTTAGCCAATGCTATTCTGTACAGTTTTTCATTTCTAACTCTGCAATTTTTTTCGGGGACTAGATTAGCCTCATGATTGTTCCCACTGGTCCTAGAATAAAGTAAAAGTCTACTGAGATTTGCATGTAAAAAGTTAATTAAAAATTGAAAGAAATGACTACAAAGATCAAACAATGTCTACTCCTTGAGTTCATGTCAAGATCCATATACATGCAAATAACGTAAATTATTTTATGCTCTTCTTGTCAATAAAAATGGTGATGAAGAATAAAACACACTCATTATCATTTAGCAGTAGATTTATTCAAAGTAAATTAGAAGTTAAAACAAGTAAGTAAAGCACAAAAGGATTATTCAGTCCATTGACATTGCTAGGATAATGTCTAAAGTACAGGCAGATTTGACACTGCAACTTTAGTAACTTTTTTTTTCTTTAAGACCTTGCTCTGGAAAGCATAGCAATTTAAGGGATCGTTTGTGCCTACTAAAGCCCAACAAAAGACAAAAGATTTTAAGGATTCTTTAAACATGAATTGAATGATGTCCTGTTTGGGGTTGCTTTCCTCAAGTGGGATTGCATGCCCTGGTTTTGGTGGCATTTAGGCATACAGATAGCTTTTTGCTCTGTTTGTGGATTGTGAAAATCAAGACATGTATTGAATATCTTTTCTGCAAGGTTATATTATATTAGTTTTTCAAGATAACAAAAAATATATAAATGTATAAAATATTAAAAAACCCAAAAAACTGTCATTTCCTATCAAGTTTCTAAAACCTGATAATTTATTACTAAACTCAAAGTCAGTAGTCAGTTCCTAGTGAATGCACCAACAAATTGCAGAGCACACGGCTGTGTGCAAGGGCAAAAGCAAGCAATTTCTATTTATGAACCCAAAAATGGGTTCTGAAAGTTGGGCATCCATCACTTTCGTCAATTTTGGGCAGAATTCTGCGTCATTTGTTCTCATAAAACTCATAAAAACAACAGTTTGTACCACATAAATTTTTGAAACAAGACAATACCAAATTGACATTAATAGCACCATGATGTAGGAAGGCCATGACTGCATGTTCAGACTAGTTGGATATGCCCAGATGTGTGGGCTATCATCCCTTCTCTTAGAAGGCTGTATCCAATGTGCACTCACAAAAGGCTCAGCTAAAACAGACTCCTCACAGAAGGGCTTTGAAAGAAGCACAGAGATCTTGAACCATACCCAGAAAGAAAGCCCTGTGCAGAATAAAACGTATCTTCATTTTTTTTTTTAAGAATGTGTACAGCCACCTAAGCCCAGACAAGAAATTGAGTGTATGACTTATTGGGACTAGCATTGCAAGTACTAAACAGAGGCATCAGTTTTTGTCCAGTGACAGGTGACATTATCCTCCCCAGCCTCCGCAGCGGGCACATTTGCTATTACAGATACCTGGAACATTCACTAAAATATGGCAGCAGGGACAATACGATACTATGAAGGCAGATGATATCCATCACGAAGAATGTTCTGGGGAAAAAGCAGTATTTTTAAAACTTGTTTGTGACCAGAGAGAACCATATTTTTGACCTCCTTGCAGTCTCTTCAAACACACTCCTCATCCCTGCCTTCATCTTTGGCATCTACGTATTAGCCCTTCCCAGGAACGAGAGCATGGAGCAAGGAGACTGCCCCAATTCTGTCTTGATCTTTCAGTGCAGCTCTCCAGTTCATCAAGTAGCTTTGAAAAAAAAAAAAAAGAAAGAAAAAAACCCTAGAGCTTTTTCACAAAAAACTAAAGCTGGTAGATCTCAGCTCTACAGTCACGGGGCCCTGCCAGAGGAGCCCATGAGCAGCACAGTGGGCACTGAACTTGGTGTCACACAGAAGGCTCTGAGCTTGGGAGAAGCAGCTGTATCATGCTTTCTTCGGAAGAATTGGGGACCAAGAAATTCAGATATAGGAAAAAGAGGAGATGCAACTTCAGTGTTTTCAGGTGTGAAGCTTGCCCTTCTCAAAACATTCACGGTTGGGCTCTGTCCTACTTGTCCTAGAGGCAAATGCAGAACGGAGGCTGCTGGTAGATGACTTGGGGCATTAAGAGTGAATCTGCTAATTTCTCTATCGGCTTTTTTACAAAGCTATTAAGATTAAAGCTTCCATTTGCTGTGACTGTGGGGTACAACTAAATGCTTCCATGGTTAATTGAAAAAGCAGTCTGAGGTTTAGTTAGAATCATCATAATAATAAAAAAACAAGCAGAAAGCCTGTAGCTATTCACACTGCTACAGATGATCTTTCCCTGCTTTCCCTGCTTTTTACTTCTCCTTTTCCTCCTTTCTCCCGCACAGAGATCCCAGCAGACCCGTAGGGAGCCTCTCCCCCGAGCACTGCGGCTACGCGTTCACACTTCTCACACGCTGTAAGATTTCAAGCAGCAGCTTCTGCAGATGCAGGTCACCTCCCCTGTCCCCTGACCACGGGGCTGGAGGCGCCCGACGCTGCCCTTGCCTCAGGGGAGATGAAGGTTCCTCGGCCTCGCTCCTGGAGCTCACGGGAAGATGGCCAGCGTGTCCCCCGCTCCCACGGGCTCTGCCTAGAGCTCAGCATCCGCCTTACGTCTCAACACTGAAGCAAGGAGGGAGCACTACAGAATACAGCAGGCAAGGAATGATATAAAGATCTCCTTTTATGAAAAATTTATATACATATATATTTTAAGAAATGTTAGTCATTCATATTGCCTTCTTTGAAGCAAAGAGGAAACGAATTGCCACCAAATCCCTTGGTGCTGGAGGCTCCAGGCACCAAGCGCTGGAGCCGCTGTTCCTGGGTGTGCAGGGATTGCTGAGTCAAGACGATTGCAGTTCAAAGAGGAAACAACGTGACCCCGGACCGGTACAGCTGGTTGTACACCGAGCTGCGGGGTCGCTAGCCTCTGTTGCGAGCAGGGCCTCTCCGGGCACCTGGTTCCTCACCACGTCGGCGGGCGCACAGCCTGTGACGTGCCAGGCCAGCACATCACACAACAACGTATGGGATTCATGTCCCTGTGTCCCCCTCTGCCATTTCTGCTCCAAGGACAGGTCCTACAGGTCCTCTGTACAAGGGTTGTGTAACACACCAGTGGTGGCGCAGGCCGGGCCTTCCTCATGTGGCGCCTTCAGGAGGCGGCCCTGGCTCCATAATCCCCAGTGCTCTGTCTCAGGGCTGCTCCTGGTGCCAGACCTGCTGCTCAAAGCCAGCAGGGTCTGGGCTGGGGGCCTCTAAGCGGGTGACTTCTCACCATGGTCACACCACTGTCCCTATGTCCAAAGTCGCCCCAGTGACCATATGTGCAGTCCTCAGAGGGGTTTGGTGTGCGGGAGCGTCGCCAGCCTTATTCCAGGAGAAGGGCTTGGACACCCTCCTTTTCAGCTTGGGAGAAACGCATTGATCGGGATGGCAACAGGGCAGGATGATAAACGATGAACAGCAGATTAGGGAGAACAAATGAGTACTCAGCACAAAAAAAATCAAGGTTTGGGGGACAAATTTAAATGAAAACCCTAAGGGTAGGAGCAGAAATTGTGTCTACAGCAAAAGTAAAAACCTGGATGGTAGATACCAAATATCAAATTGATGCACACTTTGGAAAAATTCAAGCTAATGATAACAGAAACTATTGGGGTGGGAGGATAAGCATACTTAGAGCATTAAAATGAGTCATTACTTTTTTTTTTTGAGTGAATAATCTGGCAGAGGGAAATGTGAGACAGAGTGAATGGGTGACGCTATCTAGAAATGCTCTCACTGCTCTTTGAGCCACTGGTATTTCATTAATATGAATGAAAGAGGAAGTAGACTATAACCTACAGAAACCACAAACTATCAGCTAGAGAGAATTGCTATGAGAGGCAGAAGTATTCAAGCAGGTATTATCAGCAGAATTAAAAACAATACAAATCTCTCTCCAATATTTTACAAAAAAAATCAGTACTGTTACATAGTTCACTAGCACAATGCAAAAAAGGAAGCAGTGAACACAACATTTCTGTTCTATAGCAGAGAAAATGCTGAATGAAATAGTATATCATGATGATGCCTACAATGTCTTTCCAATCCAACAGTACCTACAATGGTGCTAAACAATGTTAGCAAACAGAGGCATTTTAAAGTCAGCAGGCCTGTGAGCTTGATTTGAGAGCTGGCCAAGAAGCTCTTTGAATCCTTAATATTGATTTTCAATAATATTTTTGGAAGAATGTCAGCCCTAAACATTTCTGAACTTTTAAAAAAATCAAGATCAGTATGTATCTACAGAATGCGTAAATTCAATCAGGATTAATTCTATAATTCAGGAAAATCAGAGCCCTGTGTTACACAAGTCATACTAAAAGATCAGCAGATGACTTCTACATTCTGATGTCAGTCTTCGGTCTTCTCAAAGAAACTACAGCAAGCAGAGATAATGAGCAACATTAACTGGAACCACCTGGCTAGTTCCAGGGAGAAGCAGTGGGAATGAACCATGAAAGCAAGTGGTTTTCATTAAAGGTACCTGGAGATCACTGCTGTACTGCAGAGCTATGGAAGCCACAGATGCAGAATGGTGCAGTGTAGGAACTGCCAGAGCACCCAAAATAGACCCTAAAGAGCAAGGAGAATTATCTCAAGGTGAGGTGTAAGTCCTGAAGCACTTTGCAGCAGGTATAGCTACACTGTAATAATATATTATTATTAATAAAGACCTTATTAATTAAGACCAGAAAGCAGCACTGAGGCAAAGCCAGCAGCTGCTAACACCTGTTAAGAGATTGCCAAGAGGTGCAGAAGAGAGTTATGAATAGGAAGAGGAGCCCCTGGTCATTCCTCCTAGAGCACAACGATCCCAGCAGGTCACCTCTGTGAGAAGCTGAGGGGCATCGGGCTCCAAGTCCTTAGGAAACATGGAGCACCACCACGCTGGGTGAACTTTACAGTTGTAACAAGTGATTCCTTCAGGTTCACGGAAGGCGAAAATGTGACAAGGAAACCAGTGCTGTATTGTGCTACATATGCCAAAACTGCCGTGCTATAAGCAGACCCCGCGCTTTGTCACCTTGCTGTGGAATATTAATGGTTCTCCGTGTAGTTCTCATGTAAGATGTGGGAA
>JAVCKT010096036.1:0-13797 GCA_032273925.1 Rhynchotus rufescens
GTGGAGTCTCCTTCTCTGGAGGTCTTCCAAACCCACCTGGATGCCACCCTGTGCCCCGTGCTCTGGGTGTCCCTGCTGGAGCAGGGGGCTTGGACTAGATGATCTCAAGAGGTCCCTTCCAACCTCAACCATTCTGTGATTCTGTGAACTCAAATTATTAGCATTTAAGAGTGATTTCAATGTATCAATAAGTGACATCTGTATTTTGGTCATGAAGTTATAGAGGAGATTTTCAGTTGCTACTGGCTTTGTACTAAGGGAATACATAAAGACATCAAATGAAGATATATATATATTATATATACACACACACACACATATAGTTTAGCTATAGCAGTGTGCATTATTCTTCTGTAAGTAACATATCTAACAAGCATTTTGAACAAAAAGGCACTTGCACAGCCATGTACTATGTAATAAGGCATTTATTAATGCAGTTTTTCAGGTCAGCAGTGTTTTCCCGTCATTTCCCATCTGCTCCAAAGAGCATTTCTCTTGAGTGTTCTCAGGAGAATACTCAATATTGTCCTGAAATTGAGTTGGAGTACAATTCATGCTAAACAGTAGGAAGCTTTTACTCTATCAGAAATACAGGTATCATAGCTTCAGTGTTAGGCATCTCTCATGTTTGAAAAAGGACTAGTGATTCTGAAAGCATGTCTGCCAACTTAATGCAGCCAAGACTGCTAAGCTGTTTGTATGAAGTCATTCTGAAAGTTTAAGTGTTTTCCTAAACATATCCATATCACACAGGTAGCTGCTGCATAACTAGGTTATGATGCCTTGTTTACTTGAGAAAAAAGATGTAGCTTATCTTAGTGGGTGTATTTAAAAGCCCTTATGTGAGGACTCTCCAATGCAAGGAAGAACACAGAATTAATCTTGGCTGGCTAAGCTCAGTATGCTTGCTCTACTTCAAAGGTTTAAAATGTAATAATAATACATTTTTCATTGTATTGGTGAAAAACATTCTGTCCTAACTTATATATAGTGTTACTGGGCCTTTTCAGGAAATTTTGAACAATAATTTCAACACAGGGTACTTCCAAGCAACTATGAGAAGGCACTGGTAGGAATTTTCTGGGAAAAGCAAGAAAATTCTATCTACAGGATATTTTGTAGGTGTTTTAAGCCATTACCTGTTCACATAGTAGCGAGCAGTACCAGTTCTCAAAAAGTAGAAGAATGACCAAATAGGTATGTGAACATTGATGAAATGCTATTCCGGTCAGCAGTGATCCATTCTTAAAGCTGATGGAAGAGCTAACACTGTCTTCGGAGCAGAGCTGTTAAGAGGGGAACAGTACCAGCAGATAAGGTCTAAATGCAGCTCTGTGACTGTATCGATATGCAGAGATCATGCAGCAGTTTTCTCTCACACCCCATGCTCCGTGTACCATGAGACTGGGATATCACCTTCTTGGAAACGTGCTCATTACGCATGGTGAGAGTCATGAATGTGACTGAAGATACCATAAAGCTATTTTTGCCCTGTGTCCTTCAAGTAAATTAACTGCCTCTCTTCATACTTACTGTTTCTAAATCATACCAAAACACATTTTGTAATCACCACAGAGCGTGTTTTGTAGTGTGACTTCATCTCTGTAAACACTCAAAATACTCAAAAATACTTGGTGAGAAGTGGAATAAACTCATGCAAAGAGTATATCCTCTGCAGCATTTTTGTTGTTGTTGTTTTCTGTGAACTACTTACTGTTGCATCGGACTGCAGCACCTCATTCTGTCACTTACTCAGAACAGCAGTGACGTACTATTTTTCGCAGTACAGAGAGATAAAATAATCTCATTGTGGTAAGTTAGCTTGAATTGTCACTTAATGTTGCCATTCCTGAGATACTTGTTCAGCATCTGTTTACTGCCTGAGTCTTATCACCACTTCCCAAGCTGTACTGTTTGGAAACCTAAGGCTTGATACTCTGCCAGGACTGAATAGTTCCATTTTTTTTTTCTTTTTTTTTTTTTTTTAATTACCTGCTTTTGACTTCAGCGAGGAACTGTCATATACCACAGGCCAACTTGAAGAGCTTTTTAAGGATTAAGAGGAATGGTGGTAACCAAACCAAAGGATATGTCAGTAATAAAAGGGGAAAAAACATCTAGGCAACTGCGTAGATTATTAGATAAAGCCACTATTTAGGTCTCCAATGTATCAAGCAACTTGTCAACTTGAACTTATTGTGCCCTGAGTGGAAATATCTACTTGTTTTAAAATCGCACAGGTTTTGTTTTTGAAATGAGAATGTTATTGTATGGAGTGAATCATCACAGAGAATAACAAGCTACAGACCTTGCAGAAGGGAAGTTGTGTTGGCCCCTTCTGGAAAGAGACATTTGCGAGGAAGTGCTGTGTCTTAGGTAGTGTGACCTTGCCTAAAAATCCTATTTCCCTTTTGTATTGTTTGATATGTTTAATGTTCCAGTCCTCTTAGTCCTTGCTAGCTTGGGGTTAATAAGCAGTAGGTTTGCAGATCTGTGAGAGCTTTTAAAACAACCTGAAGCTCACTTTGGTATTAGTTCAAAGCATCTCTAAACCTTAGCTAAATAGTTTAATAAATTTGGTCAGTTTTCATTATTCAGTCTTCTTTATTTTTAATCATTAAAATTATTTAATTAGTCATTTCCAATCTTATATTAAAAATCTTTTTTTTTTTCTTTTTTTAAATTCCTTGTCTCCACTGTTGTTCTTGTAAGTTACCATGAAAATTAGTCTGTCTGGATGTTTTCCATTTACTTGCTTAGTATGTTTTACACCGTTATGTAGAAGAAATAAATTTGAGGGAAAATATTTTGTTGTGCAGCATATCTCAGATTATGAAACAATTTTTAGTTCACTTACAATCCTGAGACCATTCCACATGTGAACATACCTTTAAAAAGCATTATTTATGGTAAGAAATAGTAAAGTACCTTCATACCTTAAAGAAAGATTTTAAAACGTTTAGGGTCAGCATTCCAAATTTCACTGAAACTTGGCAGGATGCTTGAAAGACTTTGATTCTTTTTTTCCCAAATAAATGCATAAGTACATCCAGCAGACAATAGTCAGCTCATTAAGAGTTATATATTGTATCTTAAAAGATACAACACATGTTGTTGTAAATGCTGAACAGCAATCCGAGTTCTTTTTTTTTTTTTACCCCTAGAGAAAGGTACCACGTGTTGGAGAGTTGATGGATTTTCTTTATTTCAGGAATTTGTTGTGGGAAGCATTAATGGCATTTGAGCAACTCCACAGTCTGATACTTCACATACGGTCAGTCAGTGTGTATATGTGGGGGTGTGGAGCATAACGACAAGCAAAGGCAGGAAGGCAAAATGTGCACTTAGGTTTTTGACAAGAGACTGTTTATTTGACTTGCTTCAGATGGAAATAAACAGGTGAAACTCCGGCTCTTAGAAAATTCCTTTTGACTTCAGTTTCAGCAGCATTTCCTACTTAGACTTTTTGAGTCTATTGCCAAAGCCTAACTCGCATTAAAAGCATGCCATCAGTTCTCTTAGACCAGAGTTTTCCAGACTGGAAGTCTCTTCTCGTACATCCTTTATTTCCTCTTTTTTACCTCCCTTAGGCTATAACTAGGACTGGAATGGAAGCCTGGAAGAACATGAGCCCTTATACTATGTACATGGCACTTCAAGAGTTGTGATGCTCAGTAAAAAAAACTTGTCTTAGGCATCCTAGGCCTTCATTCAGGCTTTAGGATGAATCCTGGTTTCAAAATAACATCTCAAATAAAAGGATAACTTTTATCTGAATCACCAAACAGGCACAAATGAAGGATGTCATGCTGGGGCATGGGGATGGAGCGAAGGCTGGAGTTGGGTTGAAGCTAAGGAATTCGTAAATTAGTTTTATCACCCAAGTCTGCCTGTCTTATCAATACAGCTTTTAATAATTACGATGGTATTAACTTTAGTGTGCACAGTCTGTCTCATGCTGTAGGAACCTCCTCCTCTCACTATTTTCAGGTAATTTGGTGTAGGTAGAAGAATAACTCACAATGTAATTGCCAAAAGGTAGAATGAATTTCAGGACAGAATGACATGCAGATAAATATAAATATTGTAGACTAAAACACTGGCCCAAATAATGGATGAGAAAAGTAATATGAGCAGTTGCCAGCCCCCAGAAATTAACAGTCTAACAGAAGTGGTCTAAACCAACAAGTCACACTAGGAAACCCAGAGGAGTGAAGGACAGGAACTCAAAGAATTGTTACTCACCATGTTCTTGCCGTGAGTTCAGTTGCAGTCCATTTAATGTTATTAAGGATAGTTGCTTTCACTGTATTGTTTGCTTTGAGTGCATAGTTAATTCTCTTAGCAACTCAACAGTGGAATTCATCTTGCCTATTTATACTTGTCTGTCAGTTAGGCATTAGGTTAAGCTGGTTGTGTAACCTCTTTCTAAAACCATGGGGAGGTTTAGCAGGTGGCTCTTCTGTGATGGCCTGTAGAAGGAGCTTAGGACTAACGCAGAGCAAACAGCAAATATTTGCCATTTATATGGCAAATGTTGGTGGTGTGTCTCCAACCCCATTTTGTTCTGTTCACTTATACAGACATACATCTACCAGGCTGTGGAGCTAGGTCTATGAACCTGAGCCTTGCCATAGGCATGCTGTCTTGCTATCCCAATGTAGTTAATATTTACTAGTGTTTATTTTTTGTGCTAACTCATCTTAAATATAAATCTAATTGTCTCATATGTAAATGCATGAAATTTTGAGTAAAAAGGGGAAAAAAACTTTATCACATGTACATGGATAAATTTATCCACCTCTGACTACTACTTTTTCATTGCAGACAGATCTATGCTGCTGAATTAGAGGACTATTTTCACATAATCACACCTCAGGTTGGAAGAGACCCCTAGCAAGCCCTTCATCCAACTTTCTGCTCAGAGCAGATTCAGCTGTGATCTCAGACCAGGTTACTTGGACTTTATCTAGACCAGGTTGCTCAGATTTTATCCAGACATGTCTGGAAAACCTCCAAGGATGGAGTCTGCACAACTTCTCTGGACAGCTACTCCAATGCATGACTTGTCCTCGTGGGATTTTTTTTTTCTATTCCCCATCTGAGCCTAACTTGTTTTAACTTATCTTCTCTGTGGGTCTTGGGGGACTGCTGTCAGCCCCCACCAAGTAGCCACTTCATAAGGCTGAACAAGCCCCACTGCTGCAGCCTCTCTTCATGGTGCAAGGGCTCCAGCCTCAACAGTTCAGGGTCAAGTTGTCTATTTCCTTCTTGTACTGGAGCCTCAAAAACTACCACAGTACCTATATGTGGCCTAATGAATGCAGAGGAGTGGGGAATAAACCCTTCCCTTGACCTACTGATTGTGCTTCATCCTGTTCATGTGATCCTGGATGCAGATGGCTGTTTTTGCTGCCGGGGCATGCTGCTCTCTCACGTTCAGCTTGCTCTATAAAGACCTAGGGCCTTTCCTGCAGAGTTGTTCTCCAGATAGTCCATACTCTGCCTGGATTGTTCTAAGGAGTTAGTCCTTCCCAGATGTAGGACTTTGAATTTCTGTTTGTCGAATTGCATAAGGCTGCTCTTGGCCTATTCTGGCAGACTGTCCAGGTCCCTCTGATGGCAGCCCTGACTGAACATGTCAGCTGTTCACCCCAGTTTTGGCTGATGAAAAATTGTAGAGCACTCACTCTGTCTCCTTCAGCTTACTAATAAAGCTGTTGAGCAGGCTTAGACCCCCAGAGAGACCCCTACAATACCCTGCTACCAGCTTCCAGGTAGTGTGCGAGCCATTAACCACTGCCCTCTGAGCTCAGCCTCTCAAAAAATTTTCCACTCATGTAGTTGCTTGTCCATCTAGCTTAGATGCAAGGATATTGTGGTAAAGCATCAAAAAGCCTAGTTAAGTTCAAGGCAAGTGGCATTCACTGCTATTATTTCATCCATAGATCCTTTTACAGTCACAGAAGGCAATCAGGTTGGTTGGATATGGCTTACACTTGTTAAATCCATACTGATTGTTCCCAGTCACCTTCTTTTTCCTCATGTGCCCAGAAATACGTAACAAGAAGGCTCATGCTATCAATTTTGCAGGAGCTAACCTAAGGCTGACTGCCTTGTAGTCTTCAGGGTACTCCTTTGGCCATTTTTAAGATGGGTGGGTCATGTGCCTTTCTCCAGTCATTGAGACCTCCTTGACCTCCATGTTCTTTCCAAGGCGATAGTGTCCTTGCACAGACATCAGCCAACTTTTTTTTCTTATCACCATTGGAACTGCACATCTGGCCATGTGTATTTCCATAGTTTAGGTTCTCTTATGTAATCCCAGATTTGATCCTCATTCAATGCTGGTCTTTCTCCTCCTCCTTTTGCTAAGCACAGAGGCCTGACAGACTTAGATGGTAAAGACAAAAAAGCAGGTATTGAAGAGGTACCTGAGTTCCTTGGCCCATGGTCTTCACTTTTGGTACTGTGTAGTCACTCTTGATATACTTGTGGTCAACATGGATGTGCAGTGATGGGCAATTGTCTGCAAGCTGGAAAGGCCTCAGCAGCCTCTCCATAGCTTCCAGAGAAGCAGCAGACCTTCTGAGACATCTCGGGTCAGCAGGTGGGTTCTCTAGTTCCTTGCAGGAAGGAATCTCTAACAGCTACCACCTCCCTTTCTTCCTTATTGTTGAAATTCAGCTGGCTCTGATGCTTTCCCTGGAGGTAGCAGGCTCTTCTGCCCTATTTCCAGGGCACTGGCATGTGCACCTACACTGGTATTTTGATTTTAGAAGTGCAAGGGTGTCTGATCAATCTGTATATTTCTAAGGTAGTATCAATAAAACAAAGAGTTCATTACAATTAGACTGGTGCTATCTACTTCTACAAAGAATGAGAACATTTGCAGTTAATTACAATGTTTTTCTTCAGAAGGCTATTTTCTTCAGAGTATACAGAAGGCTGTATACTCTGCCCATCATCTTACTAACCTGTTCTGTACTTGGCTGTCTGGACATATTTTGACACAGTCTGTAGACATTATCCTATCTGAAGGGCGAGATTTGCAGATTGAGAGATGCAGCTAAGCAGTTCAGCTCTCCGATGTTCTTCTTAAAACTCAGTCTGAAAGTGCGATGAGAAAGCCAAGTTCATAGAGGAGTGAATGAGAAACAGCAAGATTATAATGTACCAATGTTAATTTTAAATGAAGGTATCCAGAACTGTAGTATGAGAATTCAGCCCTAGGGATTATTAAAACCTTTTAAAATGATGATGAAGACTCCATTAAAATTCCTCTGATTTTTTCTCGGAGTATATTTCTTCTCTTTTCTCTTTTCTCTTTTTCAAAAAAAATCTCGCTGTAAGAGATATGTTTTTTTCTTGTCAATATGCAGGTTGATTAGAGAAAATACACTCCTCTTCAGTAACTGTGATCATTCATTGTCATTCAGATAGGAACTCGATTCAGTGGAGTGATTTTTAAAGAACACGTGCATGAATTCCAAAATGTAATGTATTTCTGTGGACTGATCTAAAAGATACTTCTATTCTTTAATTGGAGAAAAAGAGAAAAAGTGATGAGAAAGGCTGGCAGCGTGTTGGCAGCTTGTTGAAAACTGCAAGTGATCCCACACTAGTTTGATTTAATTGTAGTACCTGCAAACTTTTTTTTTTTTCATTAAAACTTCGGCTTTAGAAAGAAATGGAAGTCTGAAAAAGTTGAGTGCACTGTGATTTCATTAACTGTATGGCAATACTGTATGGCTGATGACTGAAATGGAAAGAGCTAACAGAGAGGTAGTGGAGAAAATGTTTTAGGCAAGAGGAAAAGAGAAAATGTTTGGGTTTGAATGTTTAGTTTATTTTATCTTTGCCAGATGGTGATTCCTGGACATTTTGGATGAATTGCTTGATTTCTCATTGATAGTGTTACAAAGTGTTCTGAAGCTTTAAAGATATTTGCTTTTTCCAAATAAATGACCACAGGAGCTCCATGTTAGTTTTTAAAATTTGATTTAGCTGTGAGTTCAGTTGTGCTTCTCTCACTCAGGCTACCTAGCACCTTAATTCTTGAGAAGCCCCTAAATAGGGTTTCTTGAAGAAGGAGTATTGTGCAACTAGAGTGAGATAGCAGGACTTGGCCTTTAATTGTCTTTTACTAAAGCAGCCGTTGATTCCTGCTTAGTGTTTTGATGTTAAATGTTGCCTCCAATGTGAATTATGTTACAGCACAGACGTGGGGAGGAGAAGGGGAATTGAACGTTCAAGCAATTTTAGGGGCAAACTGTCACTGGGTGCTTGTAATCAGATTGCATTGGCTTCAGAGGGAGGACTTTTGCACAGTGAAAAATATATGTGCAGATGGTCTATTAATTTCCTTCTTTGGGATATATCAAATGAAATAACTTTGCCTGACAAATAGTCTTATTGCAAAAGAGAGATGATTGCTAAACTAGAAGTCAATCTCCAAGTAATATTTTATTTTCCAAATCCATACAGAATATTAAAAGTAACTGTATTATTAAAGCTGTATGCTGTCACAGGCAGATGCTGGAGGAAAGGGCAGTTTCATTTGTATCTTGATCAAAATGTTTCAGAAAATGGTGAACCTTTTGGACAAAAAGCCTTCCTTCAGGGCTTATCTCTCTGTGACATTATAGCTCTTCTTCCAACAACCACAGCTGCAAAAACTACTTACATAGTTTGAAGTAATAAACAAATAGAGGGAAAAACCACTTTTTTCTTTCTCTCTCTCTCTTTTTTTTTTTTTTTTTTGGCATGGAAATAGTTACTGGAAAAAGCAGCAGGGGTCAGAGATGCTGATTAATCTCTCTATCTAACATTATTAACGTTCCAAATGTCACTCCTTATTCATTTCACCCACTTGAGTCTGTCACGTCCCTTTGTGCTGACGATTCTGAGAGCAAATCTGACATATAGTGTATGATAACAGATGGGCAGCCACAGTAACTGACTGGGAAAACATTTTAGCCTTCTTTGAGGGACATGGGTTCTTTATCTCCAAACACTGTGGGTTTTTTTTTTTTCACTATTGCCCACATGTTGCAGGGAATCCTGTTAAGTCAACTATATGGCCAAAGTCTGTGCATGGTTGACAGAACTGGATAGAGGACTGAGATTTTCAACTTGGAACTCCATGGAAAGCCCTTACTTTATTAATGCCTTCTGCCATACTCCTTTCCATGGGAAAAGTGGAAGTAGATTGGCACTAAGCAACTCAACATTTGCTCATAAAGGAATCATTTACAGTGAGGCAATTTGGGCACAGATCTATAGGTGGACTTTTCATTCTTCCATGTGTGAGAATCTTGCCAGGCTAAGGAGTAGATTGATTTTTTTTTTTTTTAATATTGAAACTTTACTAAGTTAACTTTTTTAATATTTAAAAAGAAGGGAAAAAATAAGTTTTCAGCTATTTGTTTTACTGGGTAAAATAGATTTGGGAGAATTTCCAGATACTTTGTGTGGCAAAATAAGGGTATTCTAGAGCAGACGGAGAAGAAAAAAAAATAAATATTTCTCAAATCAGTTTTATGAGGAGATTTACAATCAATTTCTCTGTAATTTATTTTGGAATCGACTTAAGCTTCTAGACTCAACATCCAGACTCTGCCTTGTTGCGGTAGATAATATTTTAAGATAGTATTCTGTAGACTGTTCTGCTTGTCCAGCAATATCACAGCTGGACAAAACAAATAGGACACTGTGGCAGACTAGAAAACAGGGTAATAGGAATGATTGGATGTCTGCAGTTCTCAGGCCATTCAGTAAATCTACCATGTATACAGATATTGTTGGGCTGAGTTGCAGCTTCATGTAAATGCTCAGTGAGGTGGATTTTGGAAGAAACACCACATCATACCTCATTCTCCTTCAGACTTTTATATTTTGACTGGACATAAAATGAGTCATAGAATCCAAAAATATCATTTTATGGCATAAATATGCATTATGGGAGTGGTAAAGATGAAGGCATCTGCTAGTGACTACTTTTGAAGTGGAATTTTGGAAAGATTGGGGCATTGATCTAAGTTAGGATGTTATTTATTTTCTTTTATGGCAAATGGAGTGAGGCAATTCTAGTGCAATACAAAAGAAAACTGTGTGAATGAGGACTCCTTATACTGGTAACAAACTGTAGGTTATAATGGGTCATAAGTGTGGAGTATGTGTCTTGTGTACCAAAGCAGCTCTTATATGCTTAATCAGATAAAGCTTACAACAGATAATTTATCAAAAATTCAGTATTATCTCAATCATTATAATCTCTGCAAATTGCTATAATGAGAATCTGCACAACATATTATTTGTTCATACTTACAGAAAATTTCTTAGTGCTACTATATTGCATCCTCTTTCTAGATGCTTGACTAGAATAGTGGCTGAGCAAGCATTCCACTTGCTAATCATGGTTTATACTGAAAATAGATCTCCCAAACTGTAAAGGTTAGCTTCTTTTTTAATTTTTATTTTTTAGTTTACTGTATTTGGAAAATTTAATTTGAAAAAGAATAATAGATAATAGAACTTGAATTTAAAAACTCTTCTCATGAATGCATGAATATGCATTCTCATTTGCAGTTAACTATGTTTTCCATGTTCAGTATATAAGCCATTGCTTATGGCCAATATAGAGAAATGTAAGGGCAGATCATAACTAATTGTTAAACCATATCCATATTCCTATGTATCTCTTTTGAAATTTGCACACTTTAAGAATTGCCATCAGTATATTTTTGTCTGCAGCATTTTAAAGGTGGTTTATAGACACGTATTTTAGTCCTGCAACTTCTGTTCAAAATCCAGCTTTTTAGAACAGGAGTTCTTCCTTTGTTATAAACAATAGTGGAAGAAGTAGGACTGGTTGAAATTTTGTGTTTGAATCTATTTTTTTCAATGGAAACTGGATTTAGACCTAAGTAATACTTTTTCATAGAAATGCCTATTTGTTATGGAAATTAAAAAAAAAAAAAGTCTTCCCAAAAGTTTATGTCAATTTTTTTTCTCCATTGAAAGCTGACAATTTATTTCAAATTTGAACCATTTCTTATTATTACGAGAACTGTTGTTAGATTTAGATTTAGATTTTAGCTGTTTGTTAGATTGTTTAGATTGTTAGCTGTTTGTTTAGCTGTTTGTTTGTTTTATTTGTTACTTAGGCCTACCTGGCAGTAACAAATAAAAGGGATGCACAATGCCAGAGCTGTTACAGTGTGTACCAGCATGTACCATTCCTGTCCTGAGGAGTTTAGAATGCAGTTCCATTCTACAAAATCACCTTTCTAGTTTTTCTTCTCTTTCCATTTGAACAATTGCAACTCAAGAAAAAAAAAATTGTAAAAGCTTGAACACCGTAAAATTTGAATATAATTTTCACAGTCAGGGCTTTAAAAAAATCTGAAAGCTTTTATGTTGAAAACAACCCCTAATTTCTGAGAATTCTTCTTTACTTCCACTTACTGTGTAATGATAGAGGGATCTACAGGTGTTATTTGATAAGCAGTCCAGCTATAATAAAGTTAGCAGTGCTGTAAATTCATTACATTATCAAAAGATGAATTGTTTAATGCACTTGAACTGGAACTTGCTTCAGGCGTGGTAAGAGAGAAGCTAACTTTGTGATGAAAGGCACTTAAATTTAAAATTGAATAGGCTGTTCTCAGAGTATATTGGCATTTGCTCTTTGCTTTAACTGCAGAACTGCTTCAGGAAAAAGAAAAGATTGAGTTGCCAGTAACAATTGGGTTTGCTTTGCATAATATTGTCTTATCCTTGCTATAAATCTTTGCCAGTATCAGCTTCACAGGACACAATGCTCACAGACTCCTCGAAACTCATTTGTGAAAATGTCAAGCCTCAAGATTCTGAAATGAGACTGGCATTAAAGATGCTAAATGGGCTGCTTCATTTTTGATATTATTGCTGAAAACCTTCTCTCTACCCTCTCTGTTTAGAAAGCATACACACAGAAGGTAGTTGCAAGATGTATTTGGAAATGATATATAACATTTTCATGCTTTTCTTGTTGTTTAATTAAAATACTGTATTTCCTGGGGGCAGTGTGAACAGGTGAGTAAGGTAGAAGAGCTAAGAACCACGAGCTCCAGGTCCCACTCTTCCCTCCTCAGATCAGTTCTTGGTTCTGCATGAGACCCTGGACAAGCCCTAAAGATCAGTCTGATCAAAGATATAACCCTTATTTGTCTCCTAAATATTTTGATATATAAATGAGCTGCCTATGACTATTACTTTTTATGGCTAGGCTAAGGATTTGAACAAACACTGGTGTGAGCTCCTTGTTTTAAGGTGCTGCAGTTGAACATGTGAACCATAGTGCTGTTTGTCTAGGTACTTCAGTGAACACCATCAGCTCTCAGCACCATCAAGCAACTCTGTCAGTCCAGCTTTAAGCAGTTATGGGAACTTACACACAAAATAGAAAGAGCAGAACTTATTTTTATGAACTGACAAGTTCATACTGTTCTATCAGTGTGAATTCACATTGCTGCTTGTGAAATTTGCCTGAGGAAAATTATAGGGCTTGCTACCTGTGGAATTAAAGAATTTACTCTCAGAAAGCTGAGGAATAATTTCTTCCACCTTCAACAAAATAAAAATGCCTTACTTCAAAACAAAACGATATCAAACCTATCTTTTCTATCCACATTGTGTTCTTATTGATGGAATATTCATAGTTGTTTGTTCTGTAACAGCAGGATGGAAGAAAATTGGTAATAATACTAACAATCATTTCAGCTAGCTATGTAATACTTTATTTAAGGCCAGAGAGTCTTATTGACTTCATTTTTGATTTGTTTTAAGATTTATCTATTGCTAATATAGTTAAAGTCCTGATGCAGCTTTTATTGGGATTTCCCTGTTGTCCTCAAGCATAACATGTTCAAATGTTCCATCTTGGTTGAAATTTCTAAACTTGTTTTTACTAAGAGAAAAGAATTACTGAAGAACTTGGTTTGCTTCCTTACATGTATTTTCACTGCTGGAATAGTAAAATTTTGTGTTTCAATCTTTTTCTTCATGCTTCTAACAGGCATGCTCTTGATAGCAATTAATACAAAGGAGTCTACATCAGCTATGTTAACCCGCTGGAACTCAGGAAAGCTTTTTTCGATGAGCTCTACATGTGCATTGCAGATGAGGCCTGTTTTGCATTATATTAATCCTAGTAAACCATCCCTCCCCTCCATGCCTTGATTTCCATGAAAAGGACACTCCTGAGTTGGCCAGAAGGTATTTTCTAATAGTGATGGAGTGCATCAGTCTGGCATTACAGGGAGAGCTCATAGCTCTTGTCTGAGTTTCTCCAACTTATTAGGTCAGCATGTGCTGTGTTATTTCTCTATATCCTGCTTTTGACCCATGAGAAATGGACTGTTTTGTGCATTAGCAAAACCCAGGTCTGCAAAGAAGGACTGAAGTAGATAACTAGCATCATCATTCACGTCAATACTTCAAATATTAGCATGATCCATACCTCAAAAAAGGAGTGTCTTTGGAGATGGGGATGTTTCTGTAATTTTTCCAGTCATCTAGTTTTAGTTCCAACTATGGGTAGTACTTGATGTGATTGCATATGCCTATAGGTGATTTTTTTTTTCTTTTAAGATACTGGAAAAGTAATTCTTGCAAATTTTGCAGTGAGGATGTCATTTGTAATGAGTAACTTGTTAGGTACAGCTATGACTCTCTCTTATTAGTAGACATTGATAAGTAGTTGATGATTTGTTTAGAACCGCTGTTTGTACAAAATCATTCTTTAATAACTCT
>JAVCKT010096037.1:0-13791 GCA_032273925.1 Rhynchotus rufescens
CCTCTTACAGTCACTGAAAAGAAATGAACACACTTTTGGCTTAGTTCATTCAATGAAATGTGATTTATATGAATATACCAGATCAGGTTAAGAAATACTACACCATAAAAGTGGTAATATTTTTTTCTCAAGACCATTTAGTTCTGGGGCGGTTGCACAGATTGTAGACAAAGTGAGTTGTAGTCCCTGCTATACAGCTCTTCCTCTAAGGGCTTATGTCTTTCTCATATCTCAGATAATTTCTACCATGGGAGGATCTTTTGGTAATTTTTCTGTTGATTATTGAACACTTTTGAAATTTAACTATTTCAAACTATTCAAACTGTTTTTCTAAGGCATTTTTCCTTAGAAAGGCAAGAAAAGCTGGGGATTTTTTACTCCATACTATTCCAAAAGATTTTGTGATTATTGGCACTCTCTATTCTATTAGAGAAGTTTTATGCATGGAAAATTAATGCTTTTGTCTTTTTAAGTGTTTTGTTTGTTTGTTTGTTTGTTTTGTTTTCTTTTTTACCCTTGTACTCCACCATTACAGACACCTTGTGTAGGTCAAAAATATTTTAGAGCAATTCATTAATCATTACAGCATGTGTTAGAAAAACATTACTTATTCCATAACCTGACTGACTCAATTCCCTTGTTGTTAGTAGGAAAAGGGCATGAATTTTCTTCAAGCAATCTCAGCTGAAGGCCACCTGCACACTGTTTCTTTAGACGATGACTTAATTTTGAAACTCATAATCAAAATGGTAAAAATGTTACTGAGTAAGCAAATAAACAACTGTCTGAAGAAGGTAAATTAAGACCTTTTTTCCTTCTCACATGAACATGATATATTGTGTGCCACATTTTGTACTAAACATGACATTTATATATGAATTTTAAGGAATGAAATAATGGAAGAGAGCAAAATTATCATTAAATGATGAAAGAATGGAAGTGGGTTTCATAAATATAATATCAAATACTCAAATAACACTCATTAGTTATTCCAATAGAAATATATAATATTCATGCTAGTCATATCTGTACTTAGCTACTGACAATCGTTTATCGATTCCCTGACTGCTATTTATGAAAATGCTGTTATTGAAGACTGCAGTATATCTTATGTGAACTGATGATGTATATATGAGGTACACATATGAAACACATAATTGCATGACCAGACTCCTCCTTTTCAGAAAACTGAGGAGTAAGCTCTTTCCCTTCTCTTTCCCTAGTTTATCTTCACAGTGAAAGAGTAGTAGTGAAAAACTAAACGACAAGAAAATTGCTAATGAACCAGAGTTAAACAATAAGAACAATAAATAAAATTCAGATTTCTTTTTCCCTTTGTCTTCTTGAATTTATTCTTAAAATATAAACATTTGCCTTTGGAAGTAATTCGTTTAACAGCAGATACTTGAATTATAGATTACACAAAATGGCTTTGTAAGTACCTTTATTTTTACCACAGTTAGCATAAATACTTTCATATAGAAAGTCTGAATTATTGTCTGAAGGTGTGATACTGTTTTTTTCATAAGAGAATTTAATAAGTCGTGCCTTGTTGGCAGTTGGCAATCGCCAAGCTGAGAAAGGCAGGCTAAGCAGTGCTGTCATTTTTAAGTGTTGCTACTCCCAGTGCAATAAAAGCTGCCAGAGAAAAAAAGGCCACTGAAGAATGTAGAGTAAAACATGATAAGAAAACCTCTATGGCAGCAATTACTGCCCTGTGAGTTTGGGAACAAAAACATAATTTCTCAATGAATTTTGAAAAGTTTAGCCCTGAAAATGTATTCAGTAGAAATATTGAATAATGTATAGTAAGTTCTGTTAATCTTTCATCTGATTGCATATAGCATGGGAGGTGAGGTACTTTTCCAGTATTGTTTATTAAACTCAGTAATTTTAAAACTAATCACATTAAATGTGCCATTGTAAGAGACCAGGAAGTCTCAAACAATTTCCCAAATGGTACTTTTCAGGACAATAGGAGTAGTACCCTCTTTCACTTCTTCGCAGCAAAGCCCTTGACTGACAACCCTGTTTTGTTTAATGCTTCATTCCACATGATTATCCCTGCTTTATGTTTCCTTGAACATAAGTCATTGTGTTTGATGATAATCCATCATTTTTGTTAATGCTATATGAAGGAGAATGATGGAAGTACATTCCTCAATGATGCTTACTTTCTGTTTAGAAGTGTATCACAGGAGGCAGTACTGAACAGGAGGCATGTCCAAAAGCATTGTCATATGCAAAAGGACTGCCACTTAAATTTCTGTCTTCACAGGGAGACAAATATCTGTGGCAAATACCACTGGAAGATTATAGGGAAATACATATTTGTATTTCTAGTGCTTCTGATGAAGACAGACGGACTGGTCAAAAGGCTGTTCTAAGACGGCTGCAATTATCACATATTATGAAACATGTGAGACTTGCAGCTTAAAAAAAAAAAAAAAGTGCATAATAAGATCTAAATTTTTACCATTCCTAGAACTTCAGATACAGTCAGCAGTGGTACCAGCAGAGGCAGTCCTTTCTGGTCATTTCAAGAAGAACTAGCATAGATGGACATGTTGCTGAACTGATTTTGACAGAACTCCCTTAAAAATGTGTATAGACTTTCTCAAGTTATATCTGTTTTTTTTTTTTTTTTTTTCCCCCATTAATGTAGTGTTCAAACAAGGATCTAATTCTTCTGTAAAGGATCAACTGGTCAACTGGGAGCAAAGCAGTGTGCAGCTTTGATGCAGTCCTCTCCTCAGGAGCCAGAAGCCTTGCATATAACAAATCCAGACTTGAATGATCCCGAATTATCAGTTCTACCTCCACAGAAAGCCAGAATAACATATCTGAAAATTTTGAATTCTTTGGAAAAATATAGATAGGAAAGCTTCTGAGATGTATCAGGAAGTGCCAATTAGTTTAAGAGTTTTGGTGCATCTGGATATTTTTCAAGCTGTTTTTACTGCCTCCTTGTTCAGTGTTTTATCATTGAGATTTATCTTTCTTCTTACTTCCCACTAGGAAGGAACTTTCCTTACAGTCAAACTTGGAACATGGATATTTCCTCTGCTGTTGTCTTATAAGATCACTCTTTCATTGCACTACCTTCCATTTTGCTTGGCAGGCTCACTAGCAGATCAGAGGAGATATTTCTCTGCTGTCCCAGAGTACAAGAAAGCATTCTAGGGTCTGGGCTGGATTTAGCAAGATGGAAATCTACCTCAAAACAGAGAAAAGGAAAGGAGAAAACAAATTAAAACCAAAAGCATGAACTATAGTGGCAACCTTAGGTACACATTACATGCCTCAGCATCTGATGACCCCTGTGCTGGGCTGGAGCCTATGCTGTGGGATCCAGTGTCTGGGCAGAATGTGGAGGCACCACAGGAGGCTGTACAGGGACAGTGGGGACTTTGGTGATCTCGAGTTCCTGGCATACACTGACTTTGGGAAGCCTCATGTATTTTGCTTTTAAAAGAAGCACTTAGAACTCATCCATGTTTTGATGGTAAATTGGCAACTTTACTTTTGGTTCAAAGACAAATTAATGCTTAACTTTGAGAAAATACTTTTTCTGAAATAATTTTCTGACATAATTTATGGTGTGATATGATAAGGACTTTGATTTTTTTTAGGTAAATCAGGTTGGTTCCTTCTTAAAACAGAAAAGACAGGTATTGCTGATTTCAGTTTATGTTGGTATGGTGATGACAAAGGCATCTTCACGTGAGATAGAAAAATGAACAAACATTTGTATGACTAGATCTATCATTACTCAAGACTGGTATTCTTGGGTTATTTGGATTTGAAAGTGTTTACATCAAAACGCTTTAGTTCAGTGGAATTATAGTTCCTTTCCCATAAAAAAAACTAAGCTTAAAGCATTCATAAGCTAAAGTCCTGGAATGTGATCCCAGGAGTATGTTTTATTTGATGCCCTACCTGTGTAAACTGGCTTAGCTAGCCAGTATTAGTGCAGGTTTTAACACTAGGAAGATAAGCAGAGACAGTCTTTGACTATTTCTTCCATTTTGAAGATAATCTTGTCACAGTACTTTTTAAGCATATGTGATTTCTCCACTGCTTTTGGTCAAAGCTTTGCCATTCCCCTGGGTGGCTGTGCAGCGTTGAATGGGCCAGTACGGAATGTAAGATGTACCCTGGAGACGGTGGTGATGTGTGTTTAGTAATTAAATACATCAAGATTTTTTTTAGGATGATTGCTGCTACGTGTGATAACACATCAATATTTCATTGGTAGACCCATAATTGCAAAGAATGAAAGTGTAAATTATTTCCATTCCTATGAACACAATGAACATAGTGTAACAGCATGGACTATCAGGGCCAATTGTTATATACTCTTTGCAATAATTCCCATGCCTGGACAGAGCAGAAAAGAAGAAATTAAAACAGAATTTGATCAGAAACCATTTTGTGACTTAGTGTCAGTAGGGTTGACTATATTTTTCAAATAGCTTATTGGTCAGTTAGTTTATTAGAACCAGGAAATCTCATCTTTTTGTTGTTGTTTGTTTTCTTTTTTTTTTTTTTTTCTTTTTTTCTTTCCAGTTCCTGTACAGCTCTGGTTGAAAGGTGCTGTGGTTTCATTAACAGATCACTTCTCAGCTGGAACAACAGGAGCTTTCTCACACACAAGACACACATATTTCCCAAACTATTTTTTCTTCTTGTGCATTCCAAACAAGCAGTTTATCACAACATCACTAATACATTTTTTCACCTTCATCAGCAGTTTAGCAACAACTTTCCAGTTACACTTTACATACATCAGTTCTAAAAAACAAACAAACAAACAAAAAACCCTCTTCATTTTTGGCAGTTAGGAGAAGAGGTAATTGCTTTTTGGTTGAGAGAAAGAAAAAAGAAAAGGCATACTTGTGTGTGTCCTACCACAACTATTTTCTAACTAAGGCCTAGAAGAGAACAGTGTATTTTACTGAGAATTCTCTTGACTTTTAAATGCCAAGAAATAAACATTCTCTAGTACATTAGTGTTTGAAATTCTATCAATCGCATGTAACTCACGGAAAACTATTTTCTCCAGGTATTCCAAAGATAGTTATGTGAGACAAATTATTCGGAGGAAGAAGAAAAATGAGAATAGCCCTCTAGCTTTGCTGATGCAGGGAAACGTGGAATGTATCCCTAGTTAGGCTGCATACCTCTCTCCCCTGAGTCCAGAATAGCGCTGCCAAAAAAGATTATCTAGTAGCATGGCCTGGAATTGAAGTGGTGACTGCCTTAATGTGGAATCCCAGGCTGCTTTGGAGAAGAAAGCTGACTTTCTGCAACCTCCCCTCAAGCTACAATCATCTGTCAAAATGCCCTTCTGCAATTGCAGAAGCCATTGCAGCCCTTGGATGAATTTAACTGATAGCTTGGAGTCAGTCTGTCACTAATGGCTAAATCAAAAAAATGGCTGACGTAGGCATAGATGATATCTGAGGTCCCTTCCAACCTTAAGCATGCTATGATTCTATGATTTAAGGAAGGGTTGATGAAATTGAGATGCCAGTAAATTATAATTATAACTCAGCTAAGTGCTTCACAAAAGCAGGGATGAATAATCTTGTTAGGTATCTGCTTAAATTTAAATCTCTTTAGCCACTTACAGTCATGTTTCTGGACGTCATCATAACTCCGTGGCTCAGTACTGATCTGTTCTGTAAGTCTGGCAGAAATACAAACCCAGCTGCTTCCATCTCTCCACGGGCTTGCTCCAGTCGGAATGTGCAGAGAAACTGTCTGTATCAGTCCTCCAAAGAAATGGATTTGCCCCTGAGCATTGCCATAAAAGTTGCTAATAGAATCAACCTTTATATAACTTGATTGTGCAGGAGCACAAGGAAAAGGTGCAACCTAGCTACCTCAAAAGAGTAATGAAATGTCAGCTATTGACTATGCTGGGACATTTTAGTATTTCTATTTGAAGTCAGCTGTGGTTCAAAAAACACCGAAGTTTCAGTCAGGAAAAAAGTTTGAACTCTGAATTTTTAATCCAATTGTAAGGACATTCAGCTGAACTTTGAATTCTGCAGCTTGGAATTCTAGTTCCAATTTCTGTAATTTGTGGTAAACAAAACTGGATCTAGAATGAAAATAAAAACAAAACAAAACAAAACAAAAAAGGCTAAAAAAAAATCCCCAAAGCTGCAATACACAGTACACACTCTTAGTCCTCAGATTAACCCTTCTCTTTAATTTTGCTTAGCAAAAGCAGTGCTGGAAGCATTTTTAGAAAGATATCTTAGCAACAGCAAAAGAAGAAGAATGGATTAGTCAATTTAGCTATATATCATAATGCAGACATAAAACCTAGAGTAGATATTGATTGTTTTGTGGGGAAATCAGTGGAAATGGATTTCATTTTGTAAAGGATTTACTTACAGAACATTTAGGACAGATCTTAACAGAAGTGGCATGTACTGTCCTTTTGATTAAAATATGACTCTTATAGTAGTCATTTATTCCATTTCTTTTTCTTTGCAGGCTGTCCAATCAATATGTGGCAAATTAAGCATCTCCAGGCCATCCAAGTCTAAGAAAGAGATGAATTTCTGATATTTGAATTTCTCATATTTATTATTTCATGCAATAAAGTATTTTTAAATTATATGAAATATTAAAGTAAATAAATTCCTTTCAAGATGATTTATTTTATTTTTTTTCTTTTTGACTATATATTTAAAATACCTTATATATTACTTCTCAGTTCACATAAGAAATCCACATAGGATGATACTTAATATACTTAATATAATTTCAATGACAGTATGATTTGGGAAACAACAAATATGTAGACACCATAAAATCAACACAAGTAATTGTAATGGACCAAATTTTCTGTTTCAGTTGCTAATACATTAACCTAAGCCAATTGTTTCAACATAATAATGAAGAATCATGAGGAAAAAAAAAAAGAAATACTTTTCTAACTATAAAAATGATAATAAAAAAATAAGAACCACACATTTTAAAATTAGAACAACCAGTATTGGAAACTAGAGATTAATGTCTTTTTCTTCAAGGGTATATGTTCCTGTTACTTAAAAGAATACATGAAAATAAATATGCATCCCCAAATTTCTAAGCTTCTAATACGCCTGGATTGAGGTTATCTACCTAGAAATTTGTCCAGTTATATTGAAATCATTGGAGAGATAGTATTTTATTTACTTTTAAGAAGTGGCTGCACATGATGAACATTAGGATTTTAGTCAGCTTTCAGGAGGTGTACTTCATGTAATAATAAAGCATTTTTGCTTTTGCCTTTCTATTAGGCATTAATACATTTACTTCTATATTTTTTAAATTAAGACTTCAAAACACACAGGGAAGAGTCACAGTTTAAGTCAAGCTTGCTTCGGAAGCATTCAGTAGTCTACTATTTGCAAGTTAATTCTCTCACTAATTAATGTCCATCCTGAGACTTGGGGGCATATGTGGCAGTAATTTTAAAATACATAACCACGCTATAAACTTACCAGCACAGTTCACAGCTAAAGTGATTCATATTTCTGTAGTGTTCTGTAGTGATATTTAACAGAACTTGGATGTATTTTTAATCATCATTTTCTAGTAAGTTTAATGTGGACAAATAGCACAATTTCAGAAAGAAATGGACATTTGACTTACTTGGCGCTTCTGATCCCCATCTCTCGTTCAACCATTTTGCCCTTATTACATGTATTTTTCCTAACAAACATTAAACTGAAGGTCTTCACTCATCACACTCTCC
The DNA here is from genome assembly GCA_032273925.1 of Rhynchotus rufescens. NCBI lineage: Eukaryota > Metazoa > Chordata > Aves > Tinamiformes > Tinamidae > Rhynchotus > Rhynchotus rufescens. The sequence goes on from JAVCKT010096037.1 coordinate 7,760, forward strand.
TTTATCTTAAGTATAACTTATCTTAACTATAGTTACCTTTTAGTTTTCCAAGGACCTGAATTGAATGTCTGTATCTTCAGGAGAAAGTCTTTCTTATCAGAGTCTGTTTTCTTCTTTATGCCTGAGCAAGAATACACAGATGGAGATAAATAAGTCTTCACTTTGTCTGGAAGAGAAAATTGCTATGGCTGTAACAATACTGGGTAAGATTCACCCTCTGCTTTGTAGATGTCTACATTTTGGTTGTTTACATATATGACAATGAGCACTCAAACAGGTTACCCAGAGAGTCTGTGGAGTCTCCATCCTTCAAAGATGTCTGCACACAATCCTGTGCAATGTGGTGACCCTGCTTGAGCTTGGGAGGTTGGACTATATGATCTCCAGAGATTCCTTTCTATGATTCTGAGATACATTTCCATTTTTCTGCCAAAAAAAAAAAAAAGATATTTCTTTTTGACATCTACTTGCAGGTAAAAGTGATGGATCTTGGAGAAATTATTAGCATAGCTTCTGTTGTAAACATCTATTGCTATACCATTTGTGGGATGGATGAGCTTATTTGAAAGGCAACTAGTGTTTGTTGTCATAGAATTTCAAAGAAACTATGTGACATATCATCTTTTTCAAAATATAGGTTAATCTATAATGCACCTATTTTCTGTTAGAAATTTTGGTATATAGAAAAGGAAACAGAAAAATCTCATCACAGTGATATGTATATCTATTAAATCCCCAAGCTACAATACTCATTAGGGCTACAGATAACAAGTAAGCTCCAAGGCATATACCAGCCAAATTATTCCTCCTCATGCTGAAAAAAGTAACACAATACCTAATTTAAATCAAATAAGTGAGTATAGAGAATAATTTTAACAAGATCTAAATGAGACATTATGTAACAGCCAACATAACATAAGGTTGCAGTCTTTAGCAAATAGATAATATGATGATAAGGAAATTTCACAGCACATTGATAATAAATCTCAGCAGTAGCAAAGGTAATACTGCTTAAGGAAGTCCATTAACAAAGTTGATCCACTAGTGTCTTTGTATCAGTACCCTGCTGAAGAAACATGTTTTTTTCTTCTGATTAAGGCCGTTGATGCAGCTTTAAAATGGCAAGAACATGCACTATATACCTCAAAGATGTATTTTTCTGACATAAACAAAAAATTTACTTTGTAAACACTAAAAATAAAAGAAATGTTTTATTTTAAATTGTTAATTTGTAGAATTGTTAAAACAACTCTATTAGGAAGCAGAATGTCCCTAGCATTCAGCACCCATTAATGAGTTTTCAGATTCTGCTACCTAGTCAGTGCACATATGGAGAACAAAATTACTGTAGAATTTACAAGTTGAAAATGTTATTAATTTCATTGCAAAATAAGAGAAAGGAAGTAAAGAGTGAGAAGCTTTACATGGGAATTAAAATCTGAAAAGTCTCACCAAAAAGAGAACAAACTTTAACAATCTGTTAAAAATTGTATTTGCTTTTGGAAAAACTAATGATAGAATCATTCCAGTTGATACTTTCTAGAAATAATCTCATTTTCTACATAGAAATCTATTTTTAAAATATCAGAGAAACAACATGATGCTACAGAAAACCTACAGCTCTGAACAACAGCTGCTTCAGTGATGTTTGTCCATCTCAGTATCAAATATCTGAATTACTCAGCTGAACCACTAGACACTATGCAAATTAGTATACAGTACTGTTAATTAACTGCAAAGAAATTCTTGATAGAGCCCTGAATTCTAGGATTTAGTTATTTAACTTGATATTTTAGTAATTTGGTACATAAGCTTATATTTCTCTCTTTATAAAATAAAGAATATAGTAGTCAATTTCTACAAGAAATTCTACAATTTCTCATTAAAAATAAGAGAAAATATGAAGAGCTGGAGAGGTCAGGAAGAGTAGCAGAGATTTGGGATTCATGAACAAAATAAACCTCACTGATGCTTTCCTACAGTTGACCTATATTGATTCCCATATTCATGAGTCGATTGACTGTTCCTTAATGAACACAATTCTCTTCAAGAGGCATCAAGATGTTTGGCATTCCTCTTGAAAAAACTTCTAATTAGCAGTCAAACCTTCTTTATAAATAAGATTCCTGGTTCCCTACCAAGGCTGTCTCTTTGGTATTTAAAAGTACAGCTTGACCTTCTGCAGGCCTCTATCTGATATAGATTTTGGGGTAATCAACATGTGTCCCCTATTGTATGCTAACGAGACCTTAAAGGTTAAAACTAAATCTGTAATGAAAAGCACCTTTGAAAACTGTGAGAAATTTAACTAGTCTAATGAATTAAAAGATGTATATAGAAGAAAAAAAATGAATATTACACTGGGAGTTTGCTTATCTAAGTTTATGCATAATTAATTACACTTCTTGAAATATACTTCTCCTTGACCTCTGTTCCATTTTTATCCATTTTTATACAGTGAAAAACACACCACTGTCTGTTTTGATTAGAAACTATAGGTGACTTGCTGTTGTTGTCAAAAGATATTGCTTCTCCTCCAGAATTATCTGATTTTCACTATCTGATAGGGCACTGAAATATTCATGTATGTGGATATGTTCAGTTGATAACCAATAATAGAAAGAGTTTTTGAGACTTTGCTCTTAATTTACTGCATATTAAACAGTTTTAATGGAATGTGCAAATGAGACTCAAACTATGAATTCGTCCTATTTTATGGTATGCTCCTTGGCATATTTACCTGGGATTCTGCAAAGTTAGAAAAAGTGAGTGTTGTCAGAACTGTTTCTACAAGAAGGGCAAAGAATGACGGATTCATACTTGAAAAAAATTGAAAAGTACTTCAAATACTAAATAAAGGACCCTGAATTTTCTGCATTTTGACTACTTCCCTAGATAAAATGGAAAAAAAAAAATCTCTATTTATTTCATCCACTCTTCTCTGAGAAGACTGTGATTTAAAAATACTAAAAAATATTTAGGTAAGAAAATGAGTAATTTCAATGAGTAAATGATGCAATGTACAAATGAAACAGTTTGCCAATATGGAAGAAGAAAATGTAAAAATTGTAATGATAGCAAAACAAGCCTCTGATGTCCGTGAAGAATGGAGGAAAAAGATGTTGTGGAGGATCCCAGCCTCCTAGCAAATTACAAAGATGAGAATTACATATTTTGAGTAGGAATCCCTTATCTTTTGGACGGACTACTCATCTTCCTTGTTAAATATTTTAAGATACAGTTACTCTGACAGGCACATCAAACTAGCAGCCTAAAACAATCTGACTTCCAGCCTCAGAGCTATGAATGTTCTTGCTGAATAATAGCTGCTCCCTGTTTTCTAATCTGCACAAATTTATTCTTCTGGTCTGAAGAAAGAATCAACTGACACAACTCAACTGGGAAGGCCATCAGTAGCTCCATGGTGGTCAATGCAGTCCATCAATCCACATGTCATCTGGTCTATCAAGACATCAATCTGAGCATGACTTTTTTGAATTTCTGTATTGATCAAAGTTATTTTTTCTTATTTGCATTAAGTCTAGATTTTGAATAATAATGCGCTACCATATATGTTTTTATAGGCTTGAATCCACACTCAGAACAAAAGAACGTACTATACTCAAGCACATGGGTGTACAAGAGAAGGAAGGGAAAACATCTTTAGACACAGGTTTCATTTATATATATATAGACACATACAAATAAATCTTTACATATATGCATATATATTCAGTTTTGATCCTTCTGCTGTTTTTATTCTGTTACTGTTTCAGAGTACTATAGTTATATAAATATATATTTTTTAAAAAAAGGATAGTTACTTAGAGTGGTAGAAAGAAAGCAGAGTGTATTTTGGCTCAGACTAGTTCCAGAATGAAGTTGTTTCTTAGGACATTATTAAGAAAGATCTAGAGAGCAAGCAACAGACAGCATCTGATTAGATGTCTCCAAAGGGAAACTGAATTTCACTAACAGGATTTTATAGGCTTAGGTAGCTGCTTGTCATAGCTTTAAGATACACTAGTAAAGTCTTTTCTAAACCTCTTTAGGCAAAGGGAACATGCTCAATTTGGAAAGACAGAATTTGAAAAAAAATACAAGCCAAGAGCCATTTCCAACTCATCACATTCTGTAGTATGTGAATATATGGCAGCCTTTAAAATTCATGAAAAGTTTTCCCACCATCTGCACAGAATTTGCTTCTGCTCATTTTGTACAGATTTTCATCCAAACCAATTATACTTGTACAAAAGGTCATTCATTAGGCTTTCCTATAATTATTTATTCTTATTTATGTTGTAAACAGATTATATGCTTGACATGGAAATTGGAAAAAAAACTACTTCAAGATGTTTATTTTTTTAAAGTCTTCAAGCAGCAGAACAAAAACAGAAACTTGCCTCTTGAAACCTTAGGGAAAAGAGATAAACTGAAAACAGGCAGCATAAAGGCCTAGACCTTGAAGATTTTTAGATTCATTCATTGAAGCTTGTGTGTATATCAACTTTTCAAAATATCAAAATCAACATTTTGAGCAATTTCCAAAGACATGTTCATAGAACTGACCGCTTTGTATTACCTACTGCTGCCCAGTGAAGCCTTCATGCAAATCTGGTTGCTCAGTGGATGTTTTCTTCCATGCTGCAATTGCTGATATTTTCAGATAGAGACCATGAATCAGTTGTCAGCACGTATGCGTTTAGTGCCATATAAGATGCCCTGCAGTATGTGAAAAATCTGGTCAGAAGTGAAATATATTACCTGGGATCCCAAAGGCATCTCAAATCACATTAAGGGTCCAATTTTGTAAGCCACTTTACCTATAAATTCCTCTTAAAGTCACCGTTATTTCCAAGTTCCTTAGGCTTCAAATATTGAGTGACTTGGTACTTTGGCTTTGGGCTTTTTTTCCAAAAAAGATAGTAATGAAAATTCTTTAAAAGAGAATTTTAGAGAATCCTTTAAAAGAGATAAAGATACCACAAATAAAGATAAAGCAAGAATAGATGTTCTGTGGAGAAATAAAAAAAAACAAATTGTATCCTCAGGTATTGATTGCAGGTGGCAGAAGATGACAAAATATGACAATATTTCCATTTTAAACAGAATGCTATTCACTTAACATAAAACTAATCTTTGCATGTGTAAGTGGTTAAGTAGTTAGGGATGACCTTTTGGGAGCTGAAGTACATAGAAGCATTTTAGAAAATCTTACCATATGTATTTCAACCTTATTCTGACAGCTGAATGCAATACAAATACTAATTTACTTAAAACTGATTAAAAGATTAATAAAACTTTGTCTTTTATATAAATAAAAGATTATCTTTCTTTAAGTTTATGTGTTTTTTACCTTGTTTCATAATCATAAGGGTCCCATTTACACTCCATTACCCTGATTTGTTCAGCAATTGAGCTTAACCTTAAAGAGAATTGATGACCTGTTGCCTGCTTTGGAAGGTTCTCATTGTTTGGAATAGAAAGTGTAAAATCTATCCATCTATATCTAAGACTGTATGCAGATTTTCTGTGATGAGTGAGGAGGATGACTTTCAGTACTTTTAAATAGTGTGAGCTCATCACTCCTTGTGAACCACAGCTCCACTTTTTAGTAGTTATAAAGTTCCACCATGCAAAGACACAGTATCATGCAGCAGATCTGTTAAATTATTGCAATTTTGTATGTGTTAAGTTTGGTGATAGATTAATAAAACTTTTGTGACTATGCCTCAGAAGCCAACTAGCTCATAGGATGCTATTTTCCTGAGAGAATGCAAGGCTTTAATTAAGCATAATTATTTTAGCTAGTTAATCAGTGTTTCTGTTAACACTTTATATTTAACTAATAAATCAAAGAGTTATGACTTTAAAATTGTTATACATATATATATAACATATACATATATAAAACATATAAATATAGATATATAAAAACTATGCAATTGCAAGTACTACTCTGTCTCGCTACTCTTCCTCATTGTAAAACATAGATTTGACTGTTTAGAAAAGCAGGATCACAAAGTTTTGAG
>JAVCKT010096038.1:0-13790 GCA_032273925.1 Rhynchotus rufescens
CTGTAAGATTACAACAACTCCTCAGATTCTGAAAAGCTCTGGATAGGGGCACATGGACTGGATTAATATGAATATTTTCAATAAATGACATTAACAAACTCAGAGAAGTGGTGCTTTACTAGCTGCAGGAGTGTGATGTGGTAGATACTATCATTAAGCAGTATCTGCTTGAAATCCTCCAGCCTACATCAAAGGCTTAGGAATCTCTTTAACTGCCAGATATTTCATTTAGTTACAGCAAAACTGAAGAATCCAATCAGACCAAACACATGAGAAAGAAATATACCTGCATCTAGAAAAAAAAGAACCAGCATATAGAACAAAACATCTGAAACTGGACTGTCCCAAGCAGCTACGTTTTTAACAAAGGAATTACAGATAAGGAAGCAACTTTCCATTCCACACTTCATGGCTCTAGGATTCTCCAGACCCAGTATTTGTACATTGGTCTGTTATACAAAATGAGAAAAAATATATTCCCCCAAAAGTGGGATGCTCAAGCTTCACTTAATTTTCTTACCCTCTTGCATCATTCTGAGCATCTTCCAGAAGAAATCCTGCCAAGCAGTCACAGAGGCTGCTTCTTAAGATTCTTGCATGATATAGTTGGAAGCCAGTTTATTTTTAGATTCCCTTAACTTTACTTATTGATTTAGGAGGAGGTGAAGAATGAGCCTAAGAGGAGGGTGTTTTGTAAAAAGGGTATCTTTTATTAGATTAGCTGAGATAGCTTGAAAAAGCAAGCACGCTTTTGGTACAGAGAGCCTTCTTCAGCAAAATCTAACTCAATACAAGTGATTTTCTTTTAATCTTATATTGGTGACAATGCTGTAATGAAATAAGAGTGGAACTATGTAGCAGAAGAGTTATATGGAAGGCTACTTTAAGGAGAAATTTCAGAAATCCACATGAAGCCAAGGCCCTGGTCAAGACTGTGAAGAAAAGAGCACAGAACTTCTTTTAACCCCCTTTCTTCCCTAGGCAGGACCCCTAACTTCCTTTCTCATGCTCATTGCTGCTTAGAAATCTGGTGGTGGCTAAGTCTTTAGCTCTTACAAAAACAAACTTGTTCTAAAGTTTCTGAACATGAGGAAAGGCTCTACCAGCCTTAGTTCAGCACTTGTTCACCAGATGTTCAGCACTAAACAGACATTTATAGAGTCTTGTTAAAAAAAAAAAAAACACACACACGAACAACATGAACATGAGAAAAAAAAACCAACAGCATGTGAAAGGCCCCTCTCATTTCTTTCCTAGTATCCTCAAGATCTAAACTATGAAAACAGAACATGGGAGATATCTAAGTACCTATTGTTGGTACGACTGTGACAGAGAGCAAAAGAAAGTGCAGGGAATAAGAGGCCATCACGTAGCTTCACTATTTAAAGATCTAACAGAGAACCTGCACTATGAATGAAAAGGACATGGAACCAAACACAGTCCAATAAGGAAAGGGTCACCAGTGGGAAAAAAAAGGCAGGCTTGATGCTAGGAAGAGTAAGGAAGACTTTTACAAGGTGAGGAGAGGACAAATAGAAGAAAGCAACCCCCTTAGTAAGCGCAGATGAGGCTCCAGAGTGATTCCTATAGTGAGTTTTTCCGATCAGACTTTTTCCACAGCAAAACAAAACTGTGCAACTAAGCAAAAGTCCACATGACTATGTGCAGGAAAAACAAGTCAGCAGTATCAGTCCAAACTAGGCTAATTAATTTACAGTTAATTAAATGTGAAAGTCCTGAAGAACCAGGCATTTACTAGATGGCTGCAGCAGAGGGGCACATGCAGCACTGATTACGGCAGCAACTCTAGCACTTTTACTCAAGTAAGAGCATGAACTTCCTCTTCATGCTTTCTGGTTCCGCTGCTAGAAGGCTCCTTCCTCAGAGCAGGACCAGGAAAGCAGCATTTAGATGAAGAAACACGGGTGGCTTTGCAGCCTACCCCAAAAAGATCATCCTAAGCACAAAGCTGCAGAAAAGAAAGTGTGCAGTTTGAAGAAGAAATGGCCCCAGGCACCAAAACTGCCATCACAGGACTGCATGGCAGGAACGGGGAGGGTGTCAGTGAGCGCCAAGGATGACACTGCTCTCTGCTCAACACTTGCTATTTCTGTGAGGACTTGAGCTTCCATCAGTGCTCATTAATAGAGAATGTTCCTATTCAGTATTCATTAAGGAGAAAATGAATAGGGGAGGAAAATTTCAGGCTGGTTGTATTCCTATCTCTGGAATGACTTTGCAGCAGGAACCACTGACAAGTTATTCATCACCCTGTAACAATGTGACTGGCCAACAAGGCTGAGGCAGAGGGCCATGCATTTCCCGTGTCCTTAAAGGCTACAAAGGGGAACAGAGCAGCATTGCCTCTGCACTGGAATTCAGGGAAGGGCTCACACAACCCAGTTATTCTCAAAAACACCCTGTAGTAATCACAGATAGAATCAGACCTGTGGACAGTTCCAAACTCTGATCCATTCTCATTGCCTTATGCGTACCGGGGCAAAAGACTCTCCGTGAGTTAGAAGACATAAAGGATATTTCTACAACACCTTTGCTAAGGAGGCAGGATCCTCCTTACCACGCTGACGTGTTGGTGTTTCAGCATATGCTTTTCATGTGGCAGATTTAAAAACACAGCATGTCTCTTCCACATACAATTGGCACTAATTTTTGTCACTTAAGCAACCTGATTATGTTACTGTACGTATTCTGAAAATTTTCTGTTCTTCAGCTTAAAGCATCCTTTATCTACAAGGAAAGATGAGGTCTTTGCAAAATATTTCCTCGTTATGATTCCCACCTTTCCAAGAAACACCTCAGCTGAGGCAGTGAAAGAAGAGAGGTGCCACCCAGCTGCAGAGGACGTCGCCTTCCCCACAAGGACGTCACTGCCTCCTGGAACTGACAGCTCAAGCTGCACCCCCGAGCACCTGGGATGAGCCAGTGCCTAAAACTGGCATCCACAGTCAGTACTAACCAGAGTGGGCGTTTAATTAATCACTTAGGCATTAGAGTGCTCAGGAAAGACCAGTTTGGCTCAGTTGCTTGTTTCTAGGCTGCAAGGAATCACGTAGACAGCATGGGAAAAGGAAGGAATGGAATATGGGACAAATATCCCAGCTGGAGTGTTAGTGAAGGAAAGCAGAGAAAGACACTATGGTTGTGTGGACTTGGCAGGTTCTGGGAATGCCTGCAGATAAACAGACATGAGAGCATTTAGGTAATGAATTATATGGACCCATGGCAAGAAACTTCAATATCAAGTCACTTCATCTATCAAGATAGAGATGATCATAAGCGAACTTTATGTGGTTGGGAAACTATAAGGACACATTATATGAACTTAAATGACCCCCCCCATCTCCTCTCCCCTCCAAAAGTAACCAGCACAAACGAGCTAAAGAAGGTCAACATGACAAGACAACGCACCAGAGAACAGGTACACAATATATAATTGATATTTAACAAGCTAAAAAAAAATTTAAAACTCTGACCTTTATAAGACAAATCCTTTCGTCAGCTACAAAAGTCAACAACCAAAATTCTCGACTCTAAAATTTGACTGAAATTTCTTTTTCAATTAACAAGAATCCTAGAGCATTCTAGCACAAACAGCACATACCACGTGATGTATGACACATACAACACATATGGAAAGCACAGAAACCAAGAAAAGAGTAATATGTGTTCTTGGGGTACTGCCTGAAATGCTAAGAAGTGGGTGCTAATCCCTGCGAGCATAAATTACAGCTGTACTAGGAGAAAAAAACAACCTCCCTCTGCACAATTCACTACTCTGATTTTACAGAGTAAATGTTTGAAAACTGTTCTCTATAAATTTAGTGATAATATATTAATATTGTTAAATTGGGCAACATCTTCAACAGTTTCTTAAGATGATACCATGTCCACAGAATAGCCTGTTATCAAGAGAAAAGATTTGAACTGAAAATCAGTGAGTTATTTTAAAATAAACAGACACTCTCCAATTGCTTTTATTGAAGCTTCACTTCAATAAAAATGTAAATTAAATAGAAGTTATTACCCACCACTGTCAGCTCCTCAGTCATACAGCTTGCAGGTCCTGCCTCCTCTCTTACACAAGCCGTGGATTTAATGAACATAACCACCCCATATGATGAACTTCAGTAAACTTCAATCCAAGCTACTACCTACTGGGCAAAGCAGCTTTCTTCCATACCTTTCTTTTTTAGTGTTATTGCGTCGCTTCCACTTGTCTCCACTTGCCACTATAGTCATGTGTTTGTGTCAGCAGCTCACCTTTTATTTCAAAGAAATGTTTCTAGGTCTTATGGTTACAGAGAGAAACTTTAAAATGTACAGACCCAAAAAGCCAGAAGACACAAAAGAATTGCAAAAAACTGCCTTTCTAACTTTGCACACACAGCTTCTATCAATACTAGCTGAGCACAGATAACTTCATATGGCCCTTGGTTATTTCTTTTTAAATACATTTCAGTCTTTCAAGCAGTCTTCTCAGAATCACCTCCCGTTCTCCAGCTTCCACAGCATGTTTCAGCCTCCAGGCTGCAGAGCTTCAGCTCCTCTCCAGCTGCAAACACGGGCAGCCACCTCCCTAGAAAAGTCCAGAGCCAAAGTCGGCTGAAATCAACAGTCAGGTCACAATGCAAATGGAGAAAACAAGCTCTTCTCCAAAGATTTGCAAAGAACCTGTAGCTTTAACTAGAATATGTCCATTTCCTTTTCTGCAGCCAAATTATTCTCTCAGTGTCGGTGAAATTATTCCACTGACCTAAGTCCTCCTGGATAATGCTGTGTGGCCAAAGCTTGCACTGGGTGCATTAGGGCAATTTATTTAGCAGCCATTTGGCTGAAAATTAATAATAAATCTGAAAGGTTGTTGTGCTTTTCTTTTAAGCAGAATGGATGTATTTCAGGCTGAAGGCTTCAGCTGGCTTAGGCCAGTAAAGTCTGCAACTGTGGAAAATATGATTCCGCAATGCTTTCTCCAACATAATAATGTGAAGTCTCAGCAGTTTCTTGTCCCCTTTGGGGAGAAACTGCAACGATTCAGTGTATTGTAATCTACTGTGAATTCAGCATCTGCTTATGAGAGTCTCAACAGGAAAAGTTGTTTCTTTTCATCATCTGCAGATGTAACTATAACATCAAGGCCTGCAAAATGTTCAGGGATAAGATGTTTAAGAAGAGCTAAAGAGCTGGAATGAAATATGTTATCGCTGTATAAAAAAAAAAAAAAAAATCCCCATCCCCAGTCATCTGTTCAGAGCCGTTCAGCTTAAGCATAAGTATCAGGTAATTACACTGCTCTGCACCTCCATTTCACCTTCCATCTGCAACTCTCAAACCGCTTTGCAGACGTTACTGAATGAAGCCACAACATCCGAATCCCACGTACAAACTGCTAACACGCACATTTTCAATATCAACATGAGTACATCAAGATTTTACCTGCTTATCACAGTAAGATCAGCAAGTTGGAGTGTCTATTTTATGCACAGCTCAGGGAAAGTTCAGAGCTCTGTTCCTCAAGGATTAAGACAGAAAAGCAGTCCCATGCTTAAACAGTTTGAGTGAGCTTGTCTAAAGCACCTATATGATAAAACACAGTATAGGTTTAAACATATTGCAGAACTTAGAGAATCACTAAACAGGCTCAGTCTGCAACTTCTAGTGCATAAATACCGCTGGATCTCTCTGCAACTTTACACAAAGAAAAATCTAACAAGAACTATGTTGCAAATGAAACCCCAACTCTTAAGTATTTGACAAATTTGAAGTTTTTATTTTCACTTCCTAAACAGCCAACTACCCTCACTTTGATCTTAGAGAGGAAGAACTGAAAAAAATAAATTTGAGCAAAGACTCAAAAGACTCAAAGATTTAGCTGAACCTAATCACATTGTTTTTACCATCATGTCTTTTGTAATCAAGTTGTGGTAGAGTAGCTGAAAAATATGAGAAATGTATGCGTACACATCCATTCTCATCACAAATAAGGGACAAGTTGTTTCTGATGGAAATAATATTTGTACTCCATCTTAGGACTCCTCCTTGCTGCTGTTCCCCAACTCTGCCTCGTGCTTCTCGTACCCGCAATGCTGTCTGGTTCACAAGTCTAGCCCAAGAGCGAGTAGGAGGCTGACAGAAGGAGCAATCAGAAGAAGGTGGGCAGCAAAGCAAGAGACATTTACTTTGTTTTTCGCCTGTCTGGGGCTGAGCTGATACGGCTCCAGACCGAACAAGATGCTAGGAGGTAGAACAGAGGCAGCTAAGTTTGTAAGAATTTAAACTGCAGGCTGTAAGCTATTGAGTTGGGTGAAAATCTGTGTGTGCATGACAGGCTACCATTGCACTTTCAGCTTACACAGTTTAAGCAGATCTTTGTGATAAAACAATAAAACAGGTTTCAAACACCAATTAAAGCCACCTATCTTCCACTAGCACTTTTCAGGGAGCTCATTCTGCAAAGATGAGTAAGTGTGAAGTTACAGAAACCAGAGGGGTTTATGACCAGCTGTCAGCTATTTACCCTTAAAGAGGAAAGATTTATTGGGGAGACTTAGTCTCTTTTCACCAAAGTCTGGCCAGATTTAGAAAGCAAACAGGGTAACCAAATGCATTTCCCTGCAAGGGAGCACTATAAAGGTTTGAATAACCGTTTAATGTAAAGCAATAAGTGAATCAGAGCCAAAATCTGAACCAGAATGTCCAAGTGATTACAGAACTATTCAAACACAGTAGTAAAATACAAAACCCAGACCAAAAGACTTGTGTCATCCTTAGCAAATCAGTCACGTTGTGCCCAGGTCTATCCGCAGGACAAGGTATGCCCGTCCTTATCTCTCGAGACCCTTGTGAGAAGAGCTCCATTAAGGATGTGTACTTTAACTGGATTAATGCAGCTAAGTGTCCTGGGATGTGGGAGCGACTCCTCATTGCATTATTTCTGAAATAGGCTGAAGAGAAGCTGCCTGCCCTTACCAATGAACTGACTGGCTTTCCCACACTGTGGCAGCAGGAATGTTGCAGCGTCTAGCAACTTTTGGAGGCATTGAATATTCAGCCATGCATAAATGAAAGAACTGGGGAGGCTGTGGGGCCATAAAATCAAGCCCCCAAAATATCTGATTCTACTGCATGAGATTAACCACAGGGTAAGAACAGTCACACCCTGTTCCGCTTTTTACACTATTATATTAATCTGAAGAACCTATAAGAAGCAACAGAAACAATCAGTAGCTTGAAGCCATTTGGGATACGCTCAACCACAGCACAAGAGATTTCATTTCACACTTGCAAGGAAGAAAGTGCTTATGTAGGAGTTTGTTGTTTCCCTGTTTCTAGATACTAAAGAATGACACTAAAATGCCTTCCATATCTATTTATAAGTTCAAAGACAGTGAAGCCTTCCAATATTTTTAACAGTTAGCATTCTACTGCTGTTTCTGAGTATTATATAGTGTATATTTTTTTAAATAAGCCTATATAAACAACAAAATAAATGTTTTACGAAGTGCTATAAATAATGCCGAGTATTCTAAGGGCTTTGGTCAATACAGATGCTTTGAAAGGGCAACTAGTCATTGAGACATTCAAGATTGCTAACGATTAAGGGGAAAAAAAAAAAAAAAAAATCTCTCTGTGCATCTTGCAAAATGCATCAAATACCTGCTGGGCTTGGTGCTGTCTTTGCTGGGGGCAAGACAGACCCAGCAGGTCTATGCCAAGATCAACACTTGGGAAGCAGCTAGTGGGATAACCACAAATAGGGAGGGGAGGAAACATCACCTCATTTTTTAAACATCCTCGGAAGCCATAAGTCTCATTAGACAAGATTGTGATTTACACGGAAAAAGATGATAATACACAAAATGTTGTTAAGAGAAAGGAAAATATCACTGAAAACCATATAATATTGCAGTATACCCTATTCAATCAGCACCTTTTATCTAAAATCTTTTGTAGCTAACTCATTTGTTTGTGTTTTTCTGCAATGCAGGTTTCCAAAGGTAAACCTTTGACAAATAATATGCCCAATCACTGATAAATTTCTCAGAATACTGTTCTCTTCATCTCAGGCAACACTATTAGCTTCTGATTTGATTGCAAATCACATAATATACACTGTCTTTAGTGAGATGATGAGTCTGGGAATAACAATTTTCTCGGGGGAAAAAAAGGAGGAAGAATATGAAAAGTCTGTAACAGCAGAGGCAATAATGAGAACTTCACATGCAGTATCCGTAGCTTTTAAGGCTTTTAAAGGCAGTTTTGTCTTTTTGAAGGGGATGGGGCTCAACAATTTAAGCTAAACAGCTTTGATTTTGTCTGCCTCAGGGTGATGTTTTTAACATTATATATGTAAAAGAACAGCATATATTTAAAAAGCCACATATGTGGTCAATCAAATCTCATTCTAATCCACTGGAACTCTTGCTGGTGCATTTATCACAGTCTTACTACTCAAAAACTCTTCTTCAATGGAATAAGATTGAGAAGGTTGTTACCAACTTGCAAATTGCTTCAATTCTGATCTAGTTAATAATTTTAATCCCCTGCAACATCTTAAAATCCTTAGCTCCACTCTGCATTTAAAGGTCTGGTTTTCTGCATTATATAACTCTAGCCTTTTGCATTTTATTCAAGCACCATAAAGTAATTATAATCCATCCACTGTATTTTCTGTGTGCAGTACATTGCTTTTCCAAAACAGCTGGTGGGGGGGAAGGAGGAGATTCAGGATTAAATACTTCTTTTTATATTAGCAATAAACTTTGCCCGATAAATGAAAAATTTTAACTCTCCTACATTGTTGTGTGCTGCTCAGCACCATAAACCAGAATGCAAGATATATTTTAGATTCTGCTGCATATCAGTGATGAATACAGCAATTTCTTGGCAACACATTTATAACAGTAATGTTCACCAACTTCTCTAAGAAAAAAAAGGCATAAATAATTCAATTTTAAGGACATTTACTAGCTGCTTGTAACTTTCATACATAAATGTCTATATCTGATCTTCAGTAGAATTGTTTTTGGAAGTATGCTGCACAACCTGGCTAAAGGCACAATAATAATCCTGAATGTCTTCAGAAAGCAGCTGCTCATGTGCCCAAGATACAAAATCCTATCAAAATTTCACTATTGCACAGCTGGAGACAGACAAGTGCTCAAAAATGTTTGAGGCAAGTGTGGAAAAAGAAAAAAAGAACATCTGCAACTGGAAAAGGCATAATCTGTTTTACTTAAAGGAGTTCATGCATTCCCATGAAATAATTGTATCTAGTGCAGAACTCACTTTCCTTTTCTTTCTCAGAATCGATTTAGGAAAGAAAAAAATAATTGATAGCTTGGAAGGAATTTACATTAACAACATTAGTAAGCATTTTTTCCCCCAAATACTATGAAGTAAATAAACAGAGGGGTGGATGAATATCCAAAATCTAGAGGAGTTATTTCCTGGCAGTAAATTAGAGATTTCAACAAGTCCTGGCCTTGTATATCTCTTTCTCCCCATTTTTGACAAGGTCATGGAACCACAGAATCATTATGGTTGAAAAACACCAAAGACATTCAACTTTTCTATGCATGTTTGCAACCAAAAGAATGCCACATTATATCTCTGACATGATGCAAGAGCTATAACCAGCCAGTTAAATTTGTTTCCCCTTCAAAGTCTTTCCTCTTTTGCATGTTATCATCTTCAGCTTATCCAGTTTGGTGATGATTAACGCCAAATCATCATGTCTTGAGACATCAGTAGAACAGAAGGCCTTGAAGAAGCATCCACAATGGCTGAAGCTTAAGTCCACAGAAAAAAAAAAAATATACATACGCTTTAAGTTTCACCACATTAAATATTACACAGGCTATTTTTCCTTCATAACAATGTCTCTAGCAAGGTTTGGCTCAAGAAACCCAGAACAGAGTGTGTAAAGATCCCTTACTCAGCCAGGCTTCTTCCTCCGTTAGCTTTAAAAAAAACCCCACATGGTGTCACCT
The DNA here is from genome assembly GCA_032273925.1 of Rhynchotus rufescens. Classification (NCBI taxonomy): domain Eukaryota; kingdom Metazoa; phylum Chordata; class Aves; order Tinamiformes; family Tinamidae; genus Rhynchotus; species Rhynchotus rufescens. The sequence continues at coordinate 10,011 of JAVCKT010096038.1, forward strand.
CTGATTACACTTCTGTGGTATTTGCCAGAGCTACATCCATCCAGACAGGAAATAAAAGCACAATACTATGTGTTCAAGACAAAAAGTCACCCAGAAGCTCTGTACTGAAAGCACATCTGCAATCCTTCCATAGGTAGAGGCTGAAATGGGTTTACATGAGACGCAATACTTCTGAAAATTCAATAATTCTGAATAAAAAGCTTGTAACTGAGAAACAAGAAGCATTTGCTTTAATCTCTCAAGAAAAAGAAAGACTGGATATTTAACCCAGCTCTAATAACATTTATGATGTAACACAGGATTCGTTATTTGTACCAAAGATGCACTACGGAAAAAAGACTTGCACTCCAAATTCTTAGGCTTTCAGTCACATCTTATTTTGTGGATATACTTCAGCTTCGTGGTTATGCAAGTAACATACTAGTTGGCCAAAAGATTACCCAAACTTTACAGCCTACTTCCAGAAACTGGTTAAATTAGAACATATTTATCCACATATTTCAAGTAAGGATGCAAACAGAGACAAGTGCCAATGATTACGACTGCTAAGAACACGCTGCTCAGCAGACCAGGCAAGGCACCACCTGCTCCGGCCACCACAACCGTTCAGTTTCACATAATGCCAAGGGAAACCAGTAAGCACAGATCTGCGGGGACATCCGTGTCACTGCTGACACTGAGTGATGTGCAACTCTGCAGAGCCCGCACGCAAATTCAAGTGCAACATAGGCAGAGGTGAAAATAAGCAAGTGGAAAAGAGTGGCAATGTGTCTTATTAGAAGGTTACATGTGAAAACAGGAAGTTGGTACAGATGTCAATCCTCAAAGGGCTACAAAACATCAATAGTCTAAGGGAAGTCTGGAGAAATTTTGGTTCTCCTAGAAGCAATTGAAATTAATTTATCAGTTCAATGAATCTGTAAGATACAAAGCATTTCTTGGAGGGTGAAAATGAAAATGGTCAATATCTCCCAGGCAACATTAAGTCTATGGCAGAACTATCTTCCTAAATATATTTAGCAGCTCTGTAGGGTTAAATTACTTTAAATGAAGAATTCAAGGTTTACATATGCCTTAAAATATTTCTGAAGAAAGGGCAGCAATTCACATTTTTCTATAGCTCTTGCTAAATCAAAAGTTAAGTGTTTGGAGAGGCACCAATTTGTAATTATTCCTTTTTTATTGTCTCCTGACATTATGTACTAGTAATTTTGTAATATGTATTTCTTCAGAAATCTTCCTATTTCCATGATTAGATTTTGTCTTTTAGTGCTCAGAACCATCCTCTCCATCAATTCCATCAAAAATTGTGTAATAAGATCTCTTTTTTGAAGCAAAGATACACATTCAAAACTCCAGCAGAAACCGAAAGGTCAGGCATTTACATTTTCATCAGTTAATACCTTTCCAGCAAAAAAAGTCATGTGCCAATTCAGCATATTCCTCTTCATTATTATAATTTTATTTCTACCCTTTAGGGAAGAGGGTGACATCTCCACTTTTAAAAGGAATGTTCGCAGAAACCAGCCATTAAATAGAGTCATTTTCTCTTAATATTGAAACAAATCTCTTATACCCTCAAAATAATTGCCTCCTATAGCAAACAGAAGGCAATGCTTCCTTCCAGGTAATTGTGCTAACGAACCCGTCTCCTCTGCACGAGCAGACAGCTCACATGTATCCAGCACTACACGTGTCCGAGACTTTGGTTTCCTTGACCCAGGCTATCGTTAAATCACTGGTCTCAACTCTGGGGAACATCCATATAAAAATGGATCAAAGGGACAGGCCAGGAAAGAGGAGCTGCTCGCACAGCACAGGAGTGCAGGGGTGAGCAGACGAGGCCGGGGCAGCCTCTTCCCGAGGGGAGCAGGAGGGGAGCGAGAAGGAAGCGCCTGCTCGCGCCTGGCGCGGCCACGTTCCCGCGTTTCTCCTCTCCATGATCCCTAATTACTCAGTCTATCAGTTTGAACTGCTTTTCCCAGGGGTCAGGATTCAGTTTGCTCCAGCTCGCTTCTTCAGAATTACCACCCAGCAGCTGCTTTATATGACATATTGAAGATGACACATTCCCACTGCTTGCGAGATACTCATTTCCCAGACGCCTTCTACAGAACAAGAACCTGGGACAATTTCTTGAACACCATCTCATATTTCTAACCTAACTAAAGATTCATTCACAGGCAGAAACGCATCATCAGTCACTCCATGTTCCCTCACCTTGGGCCTGCTACTAAGAAACAAAAAGAGAGAGAGACTAAATTGGAAATAAACTAAGAATTTGCTTTAGAATAGACCTCTGGAAATCATCTGATCATCTAGGATTATTTATCCTAGGATAAATAAAGGAATAAGGATGGCAAATTTTGTTCTATGTCTTTCTTCTTGCAAAAAGATGGGAAAAAAAGGCAAGTTTCATTCAGTGACCCCATAAAAGAGCAGAAGTAGCCAAGAAACTGTATCATCCCCCTATTCTGCACTGAGGCAGAAGTCAAGCGCAAAAGAAATTTTAATTAAAACTCTGAAGTCAGTGCTAAGTTTTGAGCACTTCTACTGAAATAACTTTGCTCACATAAAAGGAAATTATATTTAGGCCGCACTGTGGAGCCAACTGACAAGAGGATCAATGGGCTTTCTGATGCTGCTTGAAAATAAGACGGTTATTAGACTTCTATAATAAATGGTACTTTAAAATACTTGTTTTAATGACAGCAATATATTAAAGCCAAAATATAAGAGAGACATGCACACTGTTTGTTTTAAATTCCCACACATCTCCACCATTTGATGAAGTGTAAAGCTCAGAGAATTTTACTATAATTAACCATATAACTTGAAAAGTTCTCAATTAAATGCTACAAGCCCAACAAGTCTACTATAAACATCTGAGCCTAGATGCAGTCAAGACCATCCATTCCTTCCAGTGTAAATGCAGAGTTAAATCAGATTCAGAGCAGATATCAGGACCAGGATTTAGTACTTCAGCTAACTGCAACTAGTTTCTGTCATCCACGTCTCCAAAGCACAGCTATTACCCCACCAGCAATGTTCATGGGATTGTTATGTAATGATTTCCAAGGAAAGCCCTGTGGAAAGCTGCGCCCCAGTAGAGCCATTGGTGCCAGCTCCTCGGACACCTTTTCAGCAGCTACATGCCCAGTGATATGTTTGCAAATGGATTTGCTCCCTTTAGATGCCTTCAGGGATCAAGGATGTCTCTATGGCCGAGGAGATGTGATTCCTCTTTAGGAGGAGGAAACTCCTGAGGAAGCTAGGAAGCCCTGCTACATTTTCCTGGCAAGGATGTCACAGACACAGGGGGCTGCCAGCTGGGAGAGGGGCGTGCTGGAAATTACAAGGATGGCATTAGGAGGAACAAGGCAGCTGGCGCTGCCGGGGAGGCAGCCGATCCTCAGGAGGACTCCCCGAGTGCCAGCAGCATTCAGGAGGAGTCCATTGGGTTCCCAAAGTGCAGGGGCTGCAGAGCTGCTCAGCGTGAGGTGCCAGGAGACCCAATTAGCTTCACAAGGTGCCAAAGATCTAGGGACACCCAGGCCTAGGCAAGGAGGAAAGGAAAAGAAAGGAGAAGGAAGAAAGAAAAAAGCTCTTTACTTTTCAGAATGTAACTGTGTCACTCCAAAATTAATCTTTGTCAATACAGCACCCTCTGAAAAATAAAAAAATCTTCAGGTTTATAATTCCAGCACTTTCTGGGACGGCATCAAAGACAGCAGCATAGGAATGGCCTGCCAAAAAGCATGTCTGGTGCTAAAACATAGA